>VIGQ01000072.1:132500-135000 GCA_009663005.1 Actinidia chinensis | reverse complement strand
GGAGGGTATCAACAATAACAAACTCTGTCACCAACTCTTGGGAAGTAGTTCGAACTTTGAGGGTTACAGTTCCCAAAGGCCAGTGAAACTGAGCATTGAACCCGACTAACGGAGCTGGGGCTGGCTTTAGAGCAGCCTCAAATAATTTTAAATGTTTAAAAGGTCATAATACATCAGCTCAACCGAATTGCCGGACTCCACCATGATTCATTTGACATTGTAGCTGTGGATCTGCAGTTGGATGACCAAAGGATTGTTGTAGGGGTGCTAGACTCATTCAAGATCTACTTTGGTGAAAGTGATGCTCCTTGGCTCAGACAAGCCCTGTCTTGGCTTCCTCATCGTAGTTTGAACCGAGAGAAACTCGCACATTTGTTTGGCGATGAGGATCTCTCCCATGATCCTATTCTCAAGGTGGGGGTGATTTGGGCCCCTGATCACGTGGATAGTTCCAAGGGGGAGGTCTTCCTTCAAGGCATTGTCAATTTCGTCATTCCCTCGATCGAATTTTGGGTTTGGTCTGACCTTAATTTCCCATGTCTCTATCTTCTCTTGATCAACATATTCTTTCAGATGCGCAGCTTGAATGAGCCGATCTGGGAAAGACTTTTTAAGGCCTTGCAATTCTCTCTTTTGTGCCATTTTTCCTCGTGGAAGGCACATTTTCACCGCTGATTGCGTTTTTCGACATCTCCTCCCATGTGGGCTGGCTTTTGGTAGTATGGCTTATCTCGGATCCACGTGAGGTGTTTGTGAATAGGTTCCTTGAAAACCACGTTAATGCCCTACCTCACCCGATCTTCATGGTCTGCCGTACTTTCCGACGCTTTTTTAATTTACCATCACCCCGGGATGAAGACCACGTAGTTCGTTCAACTTGTTTGACATCTTATTCTTGCCGAGCAAACATCTCAACCCGCATCATCAGGTCATGGAGGTCGGCTGGAGGGTTAAGCGCCAGTTCTTCCCACAACTCTCCCGTGATCAACCTGAGCTTATAACTTACCACTGCGAGCTCTTCTGAGCACTCTATTTTATTGTAGAGCTCCCATGCGTTGCTATAGTTTTGTGGAAGTGATTCGTTCTACCCGTGGCGGAGCGGTCAGAAGAGAGGTGACACCCTTTGGTGCCTTGGTGTTTGATACGACTGAGCCACAAGACTCAAAAAATTGGTAAAAGAATTTTGATTGACCCCTGCGGGAGCTTGTCAACCACTTCAAACCCAGGTTTCCAAGGCTTTAGATTGAAACACCCTGCACATGAGTGCGTTGAGGTGGTTCCACATTTTCCCCTCAACTGCTTGAAATGGCTGATGTGAGAACCTCGGTCCTAACTTTCCGTTGTAAGGGGAATGTTGGGGGATTGAACTTCTTCGAAGGATCCATTCCCTCAATCTTGGGCGCAAAGGAGTCCTGGTACCCCCGGACTATTCCCTTGTCTCAGTAGTACCCTTTGTCTGACTCATACCACGCTTTTGCTATAACTTCGTGCCTTTCAGCTTCAATGTCGAAGGAATTGACTTGTTTTCCATTTAAGCCACCCCAAGGTGGGTCTTCTCGTCTTTTGGACCTTACCTCGGATGTCCCTACACTGCCCCTTGGGCTGGTATGATAAGCTTATTAGCTACTATAACCTGTTGTAGTTCGGTTATTTGGGCTTATAGGAGCCTTACGATAGAGTCCCTACCATCATTTCCCTGTTGGGGAGTGAGGTGGGGTGGGCAACCGACTTGACCTCTGCCGAAAGGGGCCCTTGCTGCCCTCTGAGCATTAGCTAGTAGTTATTCCCTTTCTCACCCGGAGTTCTGGGCAAGAGAGGATGCTCCCATCGGTTTCATAACTGCCGAAACCATCGTTTCTTTGAGATGCCATAAGAATAGGATTTGCATGCTATGTTCGATTTTCCATCGACGACGCCAATTGTGGGGGTGTGAGTGTTATAAAGGATGGAGAGAAATTGAAAATAGACATATCACAACAGTTGGCGGTGGTAGACGGTGTTGTAGGCTTGCTGAACCGAACTGCAAGACAAGATTCAGCAAGCCTACAAAGGTGAGAACTATCACCGGAACTGTTCTGGAAATGGCTATCCAACAGTTAAGTTAGGTGACGAAGTATAATGTTAGGAAAAGTAAGTGCAAGCAAATAGCTTAGATGAACTAAATGTGTGTAACTTGAGAATAAAAGGACGAGGCCTTTTATAGTGCAGTTCGGCGGGTGCCTTGACGCGATGTGCCCTGTTATGTTAGTGGACAGACTGCAACTCGACGCATGCCGGGACGCATTGACTGCTATGTCTGTGTATAGGTGGTTGACCCAACCATGCCCCTAAGGTACAACTAGTAGCTAGCCTGTCATGTAGTGGCGTCTCGATCAGGCGTGGGGGCTGTCAGATGAAACCTCGCCTTGCAAATCACCTACTGTCCTACCTTGGGATCGCCGCCGACTGTTGCATTTCAACCGAGCTCCGGCATAGTGACCCCACCGAGCTTGATATAGAG
>VIGQ01000072.1:120000-122500 GCA_009663005.1 Actinidia chinensis | reverse complement strand
AAGTGCTCGAAGAAGTCAAGGATAGAGGCCGCCTCTTTTCCGCAGTCTTCAAGTATGAATATTGAGGATGAATGAGCTAAGTGTTGCTAGGTCATTCTCCCCTCTCTTTTCTATATAAACTGCTATCTGAGGCAGAGGAGACAGGGCGAGAAGCAGAAATGTAATCCTTGGGGGATTATTGAGAGCCACACAGTTGTTGCTGTGTGCAGAGGGGCTGGGTGTGTATTGGGTTAGGATTGATATGGTGCTTGAGAGCACAGAGAGCAGAGATGGTTGTGTGCTGTGGATCAGAGAAGACCGTGAGATGGTGAGAGATGATGAGTGCTGAGAGGTGAGTGGAGATGAGCTCCTCCCTCATTTACTTCATTGTAATTCATATCTGGTTATTATTGAATATTGGTTCCCCTCTCCGTGGATTAATGGCAATTGGCCGAACCACGTATATCTGTGTCTTTTGTGTTGGGTTGATATGGTTTGATATGGCTGGTGACTAGTCCTTATTTGGCACAACAAAAACATGGTGAAGAATTAACATAAATACCAAAAAGGTAAGAAGGAAAATGATCTCCAAAGTTAGTTGAGCACTACGGCTGGACTATCGCTTTTTAACAAATTCGGTTGGTATCGTCTCATCGGAGCTCGATCGGAGGACTTGACCAGACGGTAATTCCCAAGGCACATCAAAGTCAGAGGATAACATACACAACGAGTTTTCTCTACCACCCGCACGCTTAGGTTCAAACATCGAGAATGTGATAGGCTAACTATTAGTCATGCCTTAGGGTAATGATTGAGTCAGCCACTTACTCACCGATATGGCAGTCGGCACGTCTAGACAAAGGCCGAGCTGCATTATAAAAGGTCAGGTTCTTTCTCTCTCACTAGACGCAGAGCCAAGAACTCTCTATCTTGTTCTCTTTCTCTCTTTACATTTTTGGTTACTAACTTGACCGTCGGGAAAGCAGTCCCAAAACAACTCCGGACGATCTTTGTCACTGTTCCTGTCTCATAGGTCTAACAAGAAGCTTTCTGCCAACCCGCCCTTCCCCCATTCCATCCCTGTCCAGTGACTACATTCAATTCCCTTTTTTTTTTCACTACCACACAATTGGCACCATCGATGGAAAATTGATCCTAGACACCAGCAAGAAGCGATTCTGATGGCATCCAGAAGCATGTCGGCAGAGCCAGTCGAGAAGCCCAAGGAGAGTACCCTCTCATGCCTAGAACGTCAGTTTGGCTCGGTGGAAGGTCATCGCCCCAAAATTCAATAGCACACGGGAATCGAGGATTTTTTTCATTTGGGGCTCGGGGTAAAGAACCAACTGGTCCTGGAGAAAAGTCCTTATATAATTTATGGTAACCCCTTGCTGTTGAAGCAAATGCCAAAATACTTCAATTTCAAGAAGGAAGCTATCAGTACTTTTCCAGTTTGGGTGCAGCTGAGGAATGTCCCTTTGATCCTGTGGAATACTATGGTTTTTGAGAAAATCTGCTCGAAGATTGGAAGACCAATCTATATGGATAAATTGACTTCCCAAAGAGAAAGAATCACTTATGCCAGATGCCTAGTGGAGGTTGACATGGCAAAAGAGCTGGTTCACTCAGTCATGTTGCAGATGCCGGGGGGGACCACGAACAAGCAATTTATTATGAAAACCTGCCCAGATATTGTTCCCATTGTAGATTGGTAAGCCACACAAAAGAAAATTGCAAAGCGAAGACTAATAATTCCATCAAGGCAGCAGTCAAGCGAGCGGAAAATCCTACTGATCCCATAGAGTAGGGTCCTCCTGGAGTTATAGATCAGCCTAGTACAGGTGAGGGCAACCAATCTATAGCTTCAGATACTCTTGAGGGCAAGAGGAGCCAACAGGAATGGGTGATAAAGCAGACTAAATCAAAGGGCAACCATTCATTTGAGGAAGCAACGGTTAATGGCCCTGAGCCCATTATTCTGGAAAGCAATCTGGAAAATCCGCAGAAACAGGCTAGCAACTCTACATCCATGGAAGCAACAGATCTTGAGATATCCAATATTCTGGAAAGCATTCAAGAAAACCCAGAGACTGAGGTAATTCTGGTCCTTCCCACCGAGTCTAGTCCAGTGCATCCCCCAACTGTGCAATTGGGGGGTGATATATACATTAAACAGGCCAACCAAATTGCAAGTGAAGAGCTAAGAAGTAAGTTGCTGCAGGCTAACAAAGTTCATAGTTTAGCAGTCAGTGGCATGAAGAAATGATCAGTTCAGTCTGCTACAAGACTGGCAACTGTTAACACAGTTGCTAAAGCTCAGATAAGGTATCCTCTTCCAATCCCAATGCTAAGGGAGAGGAAGGAAGGAAAAAGAATGGAAAAGGAACTCAGGGGAACAGTGGGAAATCCACTTCCCTAGTAGAGTTTTGTGCGGACATGGGGGGAGACTCCCTTAATCCTTCTCACCAATGATCATTTCTTTTTGGAATATCAGGGGTCTCAATAGTCCTCTTAAGTAGAA
>VIGQ01000072.1:87500-90000 GCA_009663005.1 Actinidia chinensis | reverse complement strand
AATTAGAACTATACAAATTTGTGTAGCAAACTTCTCCTCTCTCATCACAAGTTTCTGAGTATTTTCTTGCATTTTTCCTTCACCCAAACGCAGGAAATATTCCCAATCACATCCTTCCTTCGTCCCAAGGTAACACAATTCTCCACCCATTATTTTCTTTCTTATTTTTTTAATTTCCCATAATTTTTTTCTAATTAATTTCCATTCCAAAATTTGAATCTAGTCTCTGCATCCCTCAAATTCCCCTTTCTTGGGTTTTGTTTGGTTTCGATTTTAATAACAGGTATGTTTCAACAATCTTTGTTTTCGTGAAAAATTGTAATTGCCTTATTTTAATTTATTTTCTTCAAAATTTTATATATGTGTGTGTGTGTGAACAAATATTGTGTGTTTAGGAATTGTTTGGGGGCATTGATACAGAGGATTAAGGATGTTGGGAGATTTCATCACCAGAGGACTTGTGTATGTTATTTATTTACCATATTTCCATTTTTACCCTCTGTTTGATTCTCTGTTTTTCTTGTTTTTTATTGGGTGTCCATTTGACATTTTTCAAGTATTGCTATTGAATAATTGACTTATTTAAATGTTGATTTCGATGTGTTTGGTGGTCAGATTGGTTCTTGGATATGCATATCCTGCGTTTGAGTGTTTCAAAACCATCGAGAAGAACAGAGTTGAGATCGAAGAGCTTCGATTTTGGTGTCAATATTGGTAACCACCTCTTTTTTTTTCCTTTCCATTTTGATTTGTTTTAGGGTTCTTGTCTTTTTAAATTGTGTAATGGAATGTGTTCTAAGTCAAATGAAATTCATGAACTGTAATTATTTTTTATGTTGTGAGTTCATATTCTTCACATTTATCCATTACAATTTGTTGATAAAAATGTCAAATTTACCTAGTCTTTGGATCAGTTTTGATTCCTTCACTTCTCTCAACTGCATCAGCTTTTAACACACACACACTCACTCTCTATTGCTTTAATTATGGATCAACAGGTCTTCAAATTGTTCATAATGTAATTTTGAATTAGGGTTTGGATAAGAGAGACAAAAAAAACATTAAGAGAGAGAGAGTGAGAGGTAAAATGTGTAACCTTATTGCGTCGTGAATTGCCAAACCACGTAAAACTTCATGTTTGGTTTCTTTACGGGTTTTTTTATTTGTTGTTTGTTGTTTTCATTCGGTTATTGCATAACAAGGTGTTTGCTGTTGAATTTTAATTTTCAGGATCATTGTGGCAGCGTTGACGGTCTTTGAGCGTATTGGGGACATATTCATTTCATGGTATTTAAGCAAATTTCCCTAAAATCCTTGCCAATGCTTTTTTTACCAATTTCCTATTGTAATTGAAGTTTTATTCCAATCTTTGAAGGTTGCCAATGTACGGTGAGATGAAGCTCGCGCTCTTTATCTACTTGTGGTATCCCAAGACAAAGGTAAAGCAAAAATAGAATGGTTGGTTTGAGTATGTGCTCTGTGTCATATTGGCCATTAAGTTTCAATTTTATCAATTTCGTTCTTTTAAGATTTTAAATTGAATCAGATTGGTTCGATTTCAAACAACTGTTAAAATCGTTAGTCAAAATATTTAACAATTGCAAATTTAGTCGCCAAATTATCGGTTTTGTCAATTCATCCCTAAACACTGCAAGTCTTTGTTTGGATAAAAATAATTTTAAATTGAATTTAGAACTTATTACAAAAAAAATCATTAAACAGTGCAATCATTCAGACCATAAATCACATTTTCATTTTTCTTCGAAATTCCTATCATCCAAACATTGCCTTACAGCATTTAGGGGCGGAATCAATACAAAACCAAAATTCACGAGACGTATATTTTTGGGACTATATTGGTGTATAATGTAAGTATTCCGACTCAATTTGGAAACTTCAAAGACGAATTTGACAACAACAAAAAAAAATATATATATATATATACTTTGAGGCCCAAAGTTATGTATTTTATCTTCCTTTTTTTTCTTTCCATTACTCAAACAAAATTGTTTATGATGTTAATGTAGGGAACTGGGTATGTGTATGAAACCCTACTGAGGCCTTCCATATCAAAGCACGAACCGGACATTGACCGGAATTTGCAAGAGCTGAGGGCTAAGGCATGGGACTTGGCCTTGTACTACTGGCAGAACTGCACAAAGATTGGGCAAACAACATTTTTTCAAATTATTCAGTACTTTGCTGCTCAATCTGGAAAATTTTCTAAAACCAACAATGAGGAGGTATGGTTTCTTTTAGTTACCTATTTATTTGTATTTTCCTAATGCCTAGTATAGTAGAATTAATTTATATATATTGAAAAGTACACACCTTAGAATCACTGTCTCTTTATCTACTACTGTCTCCGACCATCGATAAATTACCAACTAAAGTTTAATTATTACTTTTTTAATATTAAATTTTCACGAACATGAAGTATTTTTTTTCTTGGTAATGTATTTTTAATAAAAAATTAAAAAATGTATTTACTTATTTTTAT
>VIGQ01000072.1:80000-82500 GCA_009663005.1 Actinidia chinensis | reverse complement strand
AAAAATTGAGTGAGGACCATGATATTGTTTGTTGTTTTGAATAATTATTATTTGAATATTATGAAATTTATGTTTTGGGAAAAATAATTTTTTTTCTTATTATTTGAATATTATGAAATTCACGTTTCGGGAAAAATAATTTTTCTTATAGTTATATTATGTATTTATCGTTTGGTATCGGAGATTGAATTTACAACCTTTATCAACCAAAAAGCACAACGTGACGATTAGGCTAATTATATTACTATTTACTTTCTATGGCTTTTGTCGTCAAAGAAAATATTATCGATTTAGCAAAAAATGTAATTTACTTTTAAAAATTATTTTAAATTACACATCAAAGTTGTTGTGCTGATTAAGGCATTGCTCTGAGCACATTTATTTAAATTGTTTTGAATTAAAATTAAAACAATCCTCCAGCTTTGGAGTGAAGATTTCTCTACATGTGTAAATTATTAAATTTTGACCAATTAATTGGTGGGGCCATAGAATTGGAACCAAAGGAGGAAGAAGAATTAGGAAAGGTGAGAGAAGAGCCAATTGAAAATGAGATTGACCATTTTATTTTTAAAATAAAGAAAGTAAGAAAAAGTGTTCCCTAAAATGCTAATCTTTGTCATCCTTTGTCTTTTGGTGCTTTAAGTTTTACTAGAACCCCCAAAAGTCGATAGAGCACAACTTAATGGACCACCTCTAATAAGTTGTGATGTCTAATAAATTTTATAAGTTTCTTGAAAGAGCTTTTTCCTTCTTCATACTTTCTATAATTGGTCCACGAAATGCATCGATTTTCTAGATTTGCATCTTTTTTTTATGGTCGATGATTCAATGAATTGCTCCATATTTCTTGAATACCCAGCCATCATGCGCTGAGGAAGCCCAATTTCAATGCCAATCTAGACTCTTAAACCCAAGTGCCATGAGTTGGGTTTCTAAACGTTCCCAGGTCTAAGTGCCTTAACCTGCTGTCAAACCTAGTAAGCCTTCAAAATTAAAACATTGAGTTGAGTAAAGTCATGGAAAATGCAGAGCACGATGGTTGAGTTGACCACTCCCATTTTCCTCAGACTTGAGCATATGACGTGCGTGATTCTACCCTATATGCGAGAAACGAAGGCTTTTCAACATAACACCTGGCAAGGAATGTATACACGACCGAGTACAATTCTCCGACCCTAACGGTATCCGAGATTTTAAGCACCACCACTCCACAAATTAGAACTGTTTGGAGAGAGAGCGTCAAAACCTTGAAGAGTCAACTATAAAAAGAAAGACTTAATAAAGACTTGGTAAACTTCCATACTCTAAAATCTTAATTATCTTCTTCTATAAGAAATTTGACTAGAGTCTTTAGCCTATAGCATAGCGGTATCCTTAAGCCTTTTCCTTTTGTTTTATATTCTATTTTTATATAGTTAAGATATCTGAATAAAAGTAAATCAAAAGGTATAAATACAAGGACATTTTTGTAACTTTGTTTAATTAGACAAAACATACTTGGAGAAAATAGAAGTGTAAAAATTATCACCCTATAATTAATTGAAATGTTTAGTAACTATTTAACCCGCAAATTATGTGTGTTACTATTTTAATTTTTTTTATGTTTTAGTTTATCCACTCTAACAATTATGATAAACAATTTTATAGTAAATGAAAATTTTATTTTACAAATTTCTGATAGTCCACGATAAAATTCTCCAATTTAATTCCACCAAATACCCAAAACCCATTTTTCAGAATAGTGCAGTAAAGATCACAGCAACATATACACACACACACACACACACACAATTTTCTATACGATTCATGTGATTTCAAGCAGGGTGGTGTTGCATTTGAGTACAAGGATGGAATACAAGCAGGATAATTACAAATCTCCAAGAGTGCACTTCTTGCTTTAGTATCGTAAAACAAACTTTCCAATACATCGCCTTCCAAGCGATTTACAGAGACAATCGTTGAGCAACGCTTTGGCATTCTCGATACCAACAGAAAACTAAACTCAAATTATTATGGCAAATCAAACCCAACTTAATGAGAATCAAATTTATCAATTATAGTTCTCAAGCTAAGCAACGTGAAACTCGCACAAACAAACATATAATCCATGCAATGAGGACTAAACAGAGCGTCACGGTATGTATCATAATAGCATGTCAAGAACTGAAGATTGATCCTCTTGCCAATGAGCATGCCTTTAGGTTGCGGTTGGATCATGGAATTGTGAAGAGATTTATGGAGGAAAGGAAAATGTAAAGAAGATAATTAAGCGAAGAAGCTAAATCCGTTTTTGGTTTTCCCATCATTTTCCTTTCCATGTGGTAAATCCCTCCAAAAATCATTGGATCAAACACAGCCTTAAGTTTCGACTAATCAAGATTCAGGGCATTTGCTATCGTAGCTATCAAGGGATACACATCTAACGAAAATGAACGTCATTAAGCTTTTCAATGTGGTTGTGAGGGTCAAATCGGGAAGCATGTCAATGTGCGATAATCAT
>VIGQ01000072.1:62500-65000 GCA_009663005.1 Actinidia chinensis | reverse complement strand
TATACTTTTAATACAAATTTCCCTCTGTATTTGAGAAATTACACTTTTCTCGACTAAGTTTATAGTTAGTTTACAAATTCCCTAACGGTCAACTAACTGATTTTGATGATGTCAGCTGCCAAAATTTATGAAATACCATTTTTAGCCCTCTAGTCCCCCTTCTTTCTCTCTTTTCTACCTTAAAACCTCTCTCTTTGCAAACAATTTCAGCCCAAAAAACTAAAAATCATCACTCTACACATTACCACTACCGCTGTCGCTATTCCTCCCACACCCATCACTCTTTACCCACCACCACTTCAGAAAGAGAGAGAGGGGAGGGGGAGTCAACACCCATTTGTTCAGAGAGAGAGAGATTATCACCAAACCACAGTTGTAGCCATTCATCGCTGATCATCAATGACCAATTGTCGGAGTCGGAGGTCTTTGCCCACCGTATGTATTTGATTTTCCTGATTTTGTGCATTTGTTGGGATATACACATATATGCATACACATATGTAGAACTTTTGATTTCAAAATTAAATGTGTGGATGTGATTTGGTTCTTATTTATTTAGTTATGAGTTTGAAGCTTTCTATCGGATAATTTTTAGTATATCAAATCCAATAAAACTTTCTTTTGAGTAATTTGGAGAAAACTAAACTCAAATTGAAACTTTATTTTGGAAAATTTAAGAAATTTTAAATTGTCTTTTGTGTAATTTGGAAAAAATTAAACATAAATTAAATAAAACCAAGGTTTGATTTTTGTTTTACGTGTATGCGTGTGAGAGAGAGAGGGAAAAATAAATGCTATGTTTTTTTCTTTGTTGTGTGTGAGAGAGAGAGAGTGGAGGGAAGGATGAGTTTGAAGCTTTCCTATCTTATAATTTTTAGTACTATCAATCTAAGAAACTTTCTTTGAGTAATTTGTAGAAAACTAACTCAAATGCCTTTATTTTGGAAAATTTAAGAAAATTAAATTGTCTTTTGTGTAATTTGGAAAAAATTAAACCTTAAATTAATACAACCAAGGTTGATTTTTTGTTTTACGTGTATGGCGTGTGAGAGAGAGGGCAAATAAATGCTATGTTTTTTTTCTTTGGTTTTGCGTGTGTGTGAGAGAGAGAGAGAGTGAGGGAGAGAGCTTTGTTTTTGTTTTCTTTTGGTCGAAAGGATAACCAAGTCATTATTTAAACATAACAAATAAGATTATTTAAGTAATTTTATAATTTTTCATCATCACATTTAGGAGACCAACTCTGATAGAGGAAGGTCAATGTAATTTTTTAAACATGAGGGGTATCTATATTAAGGGTAAATCTCAGGAGAGGTTATTGTAATTTTTTTAAAATAAAATTAATTTAATTTAAAAAGTAAGAAAAATTTCACTTAGCTCCCAGAAGTTCGGACAAATAAAGCCAAGATTTCAGAAAATAGCACTGACCTCCATTACTTTTAAAATTAATATTAAGATTTTCTCATATAGTTAATTTTTGAACAAAAACGATAAAATTACTATTTGATTTAGGTTTTTTAATATTTTTTCTAAATATACCCATTAAAATAAATAAATATTCTATTTTGTTTTTATCAAAATACCATTGTAAACTAGTCTTTTTTTAATTTTTTATCAATACATAATTTTTTAAAAAAAGAATTGATTTAACTAATTTAGTTTTTAAGTAATCCAAATAAAAATATACTTAAAAAAATAAAACTTTGTTGTCAATAAAAAAAATATTTTAGTTTTTAACTACTTCTAATTTTAATATTTAAAAAATAATTTTTTTTTATTATTATTATTTGTAAAAAAGAGAGATTTTTGTTTAATTTTAATTGGTATATTGATAAAATAATTTAAAACCTTAAGTCAAAGTACAAACTTGTTATTTTTGTACAAAAACTAGTTATAGAGAGAATTTTAACGTTAATTTTAAAAATAAAAAATGTTAATATTATTTTTAAAATTATAGGGGATATGATTCCATCTTCCATGAAACCTCAGGAAGATATTAGTGGAAATTTCTCGCACCAATATATGCAAAGTGGGATTCGAACGGGAAATGCTATGTGCACAACTATTGTACACATACATACACAATAAGAGAGAGAAAGACACAAAAAATTGGTTCCACACACAAGGGGTGGGACCCACACCAAGAGGTGCTTTTTATGTGTCTTTCTCTCTTTTAGTTGTGCATTTTATGTGCAACATGGTTGTGCACATATCATTTCCCTAGCTAGATCACGGCTGTCCCAAACACGTGGAGCCAGTCGCACCATTTCAACAGCGAAGACCACCACCAAACCTTACCCCACCCACCCACCCAAAACTCTCTCTCCTACCTCTCTCTCTCTCTCTCTCGTAATGCTACTTATCCACTCGCCCACGACTCTGCCTCCACTTAGACTCATTCGAAGAGTTTGAGGTTCGAGAGCCTTCGATTGTACACCAATGGAGGGCACGGTTCCTTCAGCCGGCTCTCTCTCTTCTTATCGCCAACCTAGGGTTACAT
>VIGQ01000072.1:30000-37500 GCA_009663005.1 Actinidia chinensis | reverse complement strand
TAGTTTATTTTGATTATTTTTTGGTGGTCCAGAAGAAATCAGATGCTATTTTACACGAGGAGCGTGCCCTTCAAAACCCACCCACCCACCCGCAAAACAAAAACGGGAGAAATTACCTGACCTCCCCTGAGGTTACCTTTAATACACAAAGACTCATGATGTTGAAAAATTACAGGACCACCCCCTGATGTTTGAAAAATTATCTTCCCAACTCTGACACACTTTATCCCTTTTTTTTACAAAGATTACCAAAATGCCTCCCCCTATACGATCCTATAATCAATCATCTCTCTTTTTACAATCTTTATTTTATTTTTTTACTTTTTATTATAGTTTTAAATAACTTTTTGATTAATTTTTTATTCAAAAAAAATAAATTTTTTTTTGTTATTTTTTGTTATTTTTTTCTTTTTGTTAACTCTTCTAATTTTTTTTTATTATTATTTTTTCTGTTAATAACTTGATTAATTTTTTTAACAAAAAAATGATTCTCTTTTTATTTTTATTTTTGTACTCCTCTTCTATTTTTTTACTTTTTAGTGTTATTTTTCTTTTAATACCTTACTTATTTTTTTTAATAAAAAAATGATCCCCTTTTTGGATTTTTTAATTTTGTTTTCTTTTTGTACTCTTATTTTTTTTATTTTTACCTTTTATATTAGTTTTATTAATACCCTTTGATTAATCTTTTAATAAAAAATAATTTCCCTTTTTTTGATTTTAATTTTTATTTTTTTGTACTCTTTATTTTAGTTTTTATTTTTTTTTCTTTTTTTAATACCTTGCTTAATATTTTTAACAAAAAATGAATCACTTTTTGTTACTTTTTTTTATTTTTTTTATTTTTGTACCTTTTTTTTTCAGAATTTATGAGCCTCTAAAGTAGTTAGTAAATCTAAATTCATAGTGATTTTTTATCTGTCCATGAAATAAAAAAAGAGTTTGTTATGGAAGAGGCTCCAAATAGACAGGCATAAAATGACAACTTTTTTTAATTTTCGATACACTTTTCACACTTTTCAATACACTTTTACATATTTTTATACACTTTTCACACATTCTCATACCTTAAACAAAGTCCACTGGGCTTCTTTTAACATTTTCCATAAAAAAATTAGATAATTATTTAGTCATTGCATACAAGAAAAAATTCTCAATTGAGACAAAAGCTTGGTTTGATTGGGTTTGCATACAAGAAAAAAAAATGAGTTTTTATCTCACTTGGCATATTTTAGCTAAATGAGAAAAGTAAAATTTTCTAAGTTAGGCCAAACGAGTCCTTAATGGGTTTTAGCTCTATTCTTAACCCATTTTAATAATTTGAACGACTAGGTAAGATGAGAAGATAATTCGTACAAACAAAACAAAAAGATCTTGATTTTGGTAGTTCATCATGGACTTTTTTTATTGTTTAACTTTCCCATTACTCTAGTATGTTTAAACTGAAAAACAAAAATATATTGATTGGGGATTGATTATTAGTTTATTTGAAAAACTATATGTGATTTTTGAATAAAAATGATTAGATTCTTATGGAAGGGTTTCAATTTTATATTTATAAAATGTAGACTTTTGTGCTTTGATGTATTGAGTTTAAATTGAACGATCATACTGTGGGATTAAATTAAAGAGGACATTTAAATTGAGATGATATAATGTAATTAGAAGTTGGAGGGGGCCATGAAGTGTGATTTTATAAAAATCTTGAATTTGATTCCTTCGGCGAAGACGCCGAAAGGACTTGAAATTATAAAAAAATAATAAATAAATAAATAAAAAATAAAAAATAATAAAATAATAAAATAATAAAATAATAATATTTATTATATAAATATACTTTATAAAATTTATAAATAGGGGAGGAAGAAAGCTCGATGAAGGAAGAGACCCGAAGGAAAGAACGAGAAGAAGAGAGAGAGAAAGAAATGGAGAAATTATATGGGTGGTTAAGTTTTGAATCATGACGATAGGGGGTGTGCCAGATTCAACGGTGAGATGACGTTGGCTCAATGCAAAATTTTAGTATACGATCATGGAAGCTTGATCTTCATATCAGACGGGTTGTTGGTCAAATTCTATTTGAGGTAAAGGGGGTTAGTTTGTTGGGGTTTTACTTTGGATTTGTTTGTTAATAACTTATATAAAGTCATTAAGATATTATTTTTTGTATTAACCTTGCAATGAAAAAATTAGTTTGAGAGCATAAATTATTTTTATGCGAAAAATTACAGAGAAAGAAATGTGGGAAATTTATCTAAAATTATTACTTTAATATCAGATTTATTGTTCAAATTAATGTCATAATGTTATAAAAATATTGACAGTAAATTTCATAAAATTGTCTCCTTTATGAATATGTTGGTTACATTTGAATTTGATTGATAAACGTGATTCTTATGTATATGTGAAAGTAATTATTAATATAAAAGTTCAAAAATACATGAACTTGGGTTTAGAATGAAATTGGAATGAGAGAAATAGAATTGTTTTAGGAAATGACACGCTAAAAATATACCGGATTAGATGGCTTAGATTAAGCAAGAATCAGTCCTAAATGGCAAAGATTACCGAAGGGAATAAGGGAATGTTATAGCCCACGGTGAAGTCCGGAACAGAAAGTGACAATAAAGTCATAGATGACAAAGATAAGGAGGGAATGTCATAGCCCACGGTGAAAGTCATCCGGGGAATTGACAAAATGAAAGTCCTAGATGGCAAAGATACGGAGGCATGTCAAGACCACGGTGAAGTCCGGGAATTGACAAACTAAAACGTTCTAGATGGCAACGTACGGAGGGAATATCATAGCCCACGTGTGATGAAAAGTCCGGAAAGTTGAGCGTGTTATCTAACCGTGCCTTTAGGGCATAATCAGATTGGTTAGGTATTGGTTCCTCTAAATGTGTAATTTAAATTATTGGAGAAGTAGTAATGTCTGGTGAGAAAAGATGAAATTTTGAGAACACCTGTTGATTGAGAAAATCAAGGATTTAAATCAAAAAGTATATTTTGATATAAAAAATGAAAGCAACGTTATTGTATCATGTTTCATAGATAGTTATGTATCATGATTTGGCTTGAAGTATCAAGTCATTGTTAACTTTTCAAGGTAACTCACCTTTACTTATAAAAAAATAATTTCAGGACCGAGGGTTATCCTGAGTCTTGAGGATGTGGATTGCTAGTTGTGCTGTTTAATTTGCTAAACATATTAAATGTTGTAATATTATTTTCGCATCTGTGTAAATGACAGGATATTGTTATTTGTTTATTGACTTTTCGCATTTGTGAGTTGTTTACTTACGTGGCCGGGTCTTAAGTTTGACAGGGGAGTGCACATCTATAACTAATTGTGTCACCAATATATTATTTATTTATAAGATAATCCATTCGTCAGAATGTTTTTGGACTATGGGCACATCTTACAAAGTTGTGAACAACAAGGAAGACATGCAATTACCAAACTTACTGGTTATAAAAATTGAACATAGAGGAAACGCCATTTAGCCATGACATAAAATTAGAGTAAATACGTTTGCTTAGCTTCACTTTTATTTAAATTTTATTTTGCAACCTTCGTTACCCTTACGCTTTAGGATATTATCAGTGGCGGCCCTTTTTGTCAAATTTATAGTTCAATTAAGAGCCCGGTGACCTATTTTTATGTGGCTACAATATTGCCTCTCCATTATTATTCGAAGAATAATACAAAATTTTAAAAATATAAAAATTTTATTAAACTGCATAAGAAAAAATTACATTACAAAACAGAAAATACAAAACTAGATAAATACAATGAACAAAATTTACAAATCGAGTTGAGTCTCATGTTTCACACGATCTCCTTAAGAATGATTCGTCCTTCACCTGTGCGTTGAGTCAGTGGACGTTGCATCCTAAGATAAAATAACAAACTCTAGATAATGTTAGCACCGCACTAGTCGGCCCGATGAACTCACTTTGCGTTGAGTCAGTGGACATCACCTCCCAAGATAAAATACCAAACTCTACATACTGTTAGCACCGCACTAGCTGACCTAGCAAACTCACTGTGTTTATGATATTTTTTGGGAAAAGCGAAAAGTTGAAAAGAAGGCTATCTTAGAGTAGTGTGTGGCCTCTGTGTTTCTTGCTGTATATTTGAAATAAAAGATAGAATGACCTTATATAGGAGTAGAACATTTATCATTCATTGAAGAGAATTGATAACCATAATGTGATGATAATGGTTGTATAACTGTAGTCATTAATAAATGCAGTCATTAATCTCTTGTAACTGCAACTATTAATCTTATAATATGGTGATAATGGTTGTGTAACTGTAACCATTAATCTCTTATAATTACAGTTATTAATATCATAATGTGATGATAATTATTAGATTAGATATTTTGTATTAGCCGTGGGGTATATATATAGACAGTCTTTAAATTTTGCCTTTTATATATTTTCTATTTGGCTAGATAAGCCTCTTATTGTATTTTTTATTTTTTATGCGTAATATCAAAAAACCCTAGCCGTCTTTGCTCTCAACTTATCATGTTATCAGAGCACAACGATGATATTCTTTGATCGTATATTCATCCATTCGCGCCCCTGTCTGGTTCGTGGCGGAAGCCTCGATGAAAATTTTTGAGCCGTTCGTACTTGTTTTTCCTTGATCGTTATCCTCACTTGTTGTCATTTCGCATTAGGTATCCGTAATCTTTTGGTATTTATATTTGTATTTTGTTTCTTCTTGCAATGGCTAGGTGAAAGAGAATGACTCCTTGCCAATCGTAACTGTCCGATTGAATGGGAAACATTTATTCTATTTGGAGTAACTTATGAGAAATTTTCTGAAGGGAAGAGCTGTGGGTATGTCCGTGGTGTTGTGTGCAAAACAACTGATGCTATAGTGAGGGCCTGAAAATCTGTTTAGATTACTTGGAAGCAAAAACAATTCAAAATTTTATTACTTGAAGGGCAAATTCTTGTTGACCACTTCATAGAGTGGCAATAGCTAAAGTATGAAACAGCAAAGCAAGTATGGGATCACTGGGTAAATTGTAGCAATCTAACGTGGCCAAATAGTATCAATGGAAGTTGATATTAGCGATTGCAGCAAAAGGAGATGGTATTCAGGAGCTTTTACTCAGCCATGTCGTTAATCTTGGGATCAACCGCTCTTCACAGGAATCAGGGGATTTGCGGGGCCATGTCGACTACCTTGCTAATCGGGAGCACAACGCTGTTCAATTTTATCGGCGTTGCAGGATGACATGAGGATTTCAAGAAAATATTTTGCTTCGACTCCTCAACCCCCGTTGATGCGGTTTGCAAGTGACGTATGTTGGTTGAAGAGACTCGACTTAGGACCAAAGCAAGCAAGGGTACAATTCCGTAGACATAGTCAATCGTTTTGGGTACTCCTATCGCCTCATTTACTAATACAGCAGCGCAATACTTTGAAGGTCGGATTTGATGAATGCTCGCTTTTGCAAAAAGAAAGGCATTGGAAGGCCTCAATGCCCAAAAACTATGTAATAAAGGAGGAACAGTACCACCAACTCCCACCACATCAACAAGAGTGGAGGCAGCCCCTCCCCTAAACGCAGTGGCGCCCGGGTAGGCATAACCAAACAAAGAGGTGTACAGTTCCAACAAAGCAGCAAAGGTTCTTGATCTCAAACTCTTTCGGATCCCAATTGGTTGTCTTGCGAAAGTAAGTTTTTTGCAGAAGTTCCTTGTCACACAAAACCCTCTCCATATGCCCGTCCATTCCATCTCAGTAGGTCTATCATCCCATCATCCTTTGTATATCTAATTCCTTAATGGGGTTTTAGGACTCCATTCCTCTCATCTTGTTCAAATAGACTCATCCTCATTTGTCGCCATTTGTACCTCTACACAAATGTGTCTATCATAACTGCTGATGGCACCCCATGAATTGGCAGGAGTTGGTTCATCGTACACCTCCATTTATCACTTTCATGTTTATTGCATTCCTAAACTTGCCATTGCATCTTGTTTCAATAAGTCAACTATGTGATTCTGGTATGCTATTCACTTTTCCTCCACTGCTTGTCATTATAAGGATCCTCAATTCCAAGAAGCCTGATTAGGGACAAGCCCGTAGCGGGTAGGGAGGAATGTATGTTTTGGACAAGCTGATTATTCCCAAATGTGGCTGCTTTGCTTCGCGGGTTGAACCTGTCATCAGTCCACTTAAATTCGATCATCTTCTAACTTTATTTCTGGCAGTTCCTAGAATTGGGGGCATGTTTACGGCCCCTCGTTTAGAATATTTAGTTTCGAGAGGGTATTTTGGTAATTTGCATTGATGGTATTTCCGATGTTCTAGTGTGTGTAAACTGGCAAAATTGTTTTGCTCTTCCTTTAATCGCAATGTACTTATTCTGTTTGCCTCATTTGATTTTGATCATTATAATTTGGGAGCACCCTTGCCATTGTATGTATCTAAGGGATTGGGTTCCAGATATGATGTCTCATTATTGATGATACACTAGATATTGTTGGTTTATCTGAATGAAACATTGTTAGATTCTTATCAGTATTATATTATTTTTCGATCACTTGTTAGGACCCAAAACTTCTGCAGTTGTCAGAAATGTTTCATGGGGATTTAGGTGGGGAGTATCTTGACATCTTTTCATCACTTACTTCTGTCTGATGGAACTATCCATCAATTATCTTGTACTGATACTCCTCAACAAAATGGGATTGCTGAAAGAAAGCATATACATATTGTTGAGACGACTCGTTCTCTTCTCCTATCTGCTAGTGTCTCTAGTGAATTTTGGAAAAAAGCTGTTCTTATAGCCATCCATTTGATAAATAAAATTCCAACATCTCACACTCAAGGTCTCTCTCCCTATGAAATGTTGTATGGCCATGCTCTTTACTACTCATCCTTGCGAGTTTTCGGTTTTTGTACCTTGCTTTGTCCTAAAGTTGAGGGAAATAGTTTATCTTCACGCTTCTACATTGGGTAGTTCTTAGGTTAGGGATGCGGTCAAAAAGGGCTATCATTGTTGTGACATGTTGATCGCAAAACTATATGTTTCTCCTCGTGTCCTTTTTTTAAGTATGATTTCCTGTCTTTCTCGGTTACCTTACCAACTCTCATCATGTAACCAAGTCTGACCGTATTGACATTGACCCCTTCTCTGAGAATACAATGAGCTCATGCACACCTATTGTTGATGATGCACCACTGCCTCAGGTTCGCACAAATGCAGATACTCATTCCTCTCCTATGGCCTCCCAAGATCTTGTGATTGTAGATCTTCCTCGTCGGTCCATGCGTACTCGTAAGTTTACTTAGTTATTAGATTTTTCTTATTGTTATTCTAGCTCATTTACATCTTTTTTGGCGTCTATTCATACTCTTTGTAAGCCTTCCTCCTATACGGAGGCGGTTCTTGATCTTATTTGGTAGCAAGCTATGGTTGAGGAACGTTTTGCTCTACGCCGCATGGGTACTTGCGACTTAGTTTC
>VIGQ01000072.1:0-2500 GCA_009663005.1 Actinidia chinensis | reverse complement strand
TTATTTCAAAATGGTTTCAATTACATATTATTGTATATCAAGTTTTTTCATGTTTCAATGCATTAATTGATTGTTATCAATACAAATGCCATGCCTTCAATGTATGATATGCTATTATGATATGAATGAAAACCCATGGATGTTTTATTTACATGAAAAATGGAATATGTTCCAAAGTACAAATGCATGTGACGCTCGGGGTCTCCGTGGTGGGACTTAATCTAACCTTATAGTCCGAACATTGGAGTGGGACGTAAATAAGTTTCACTCTACAATTGAGATATCTCAAGCCTAGAGAGTCACCCGACCTATATGGCCACCATGTTATGTATATCGAGCGATACACTTTTAAGGCTATGTATGATGTGAAAGCATGTGATTGCCACGGTTATGCAAGTTTCAAGTTTATGAAAAATTATATTTCAAGAAAAGTTATGTTACGCTCACATGTTCACGATGATAATGTATGTATAATATAAAACTAATACATGGTATTTTATGTTTATGCATCTGTTGTTATTCACTAAATTTTAGCTTACGCTTTCGAAAACCTTTCAGAAAGTCAATTTGAGGAGCCTTAAGAAGAGGATACGCTTGCAAGATCATAGTTTTGTGGCCAAGGGGCCTTATGTAGTTATGATAATGGACTAAACCCTACGTCATGTAATTATATTGTCCATGTAATGTATGTGTAATTAAGTTGGCCTCCTTTTGTATGAAAGTATAAAAATTAGGCACAACTCTGTATGTACGGTATGAACGTGACATTTTAATATTCTTAGCTATGATTATATTTCCGAAAAAGAAAAATTTATATCATTTTGAATGAATATGCCAGGTTTAAGGTAGTTAAGTTTTGGCCTTGGCGTGCAAAAGCCGTCGGCCATCACGTGGCTCACGATCCGCATATGCCGGGTTTGCGGGGGCGTGACAGTTTTTGTAGTCATTTAAGGGTCTATTAGAGTGAGAGAGAGAATAATGGAAGACAATTGATTTTGAGTTAAAAGGCCTAATATTCGCGACATTTTATATTTCTGTAACTGCAACAACTTCGGTCGAAGTTCGGTCAACCGAACTTTCTACAGATTCTGTAAATATTTTGACTGAAAGAACTAATGCTTAATTTTAGCTCCACTTCTTATTTTCTTTCTTTCTACATGTCATAATTGACATATGTTATCTATAAGATATGAGCTAACTCTAATAACTCTTATTTCAAAAAATGAGACGTCTATGCATATTTTTGTCCATTGTTCATCTACAAGAGTTTAGATTCACATGCAATTTGAACTAAGTTTAGGCTTATGTTTGTTTTGTCGAATTTAACTTTAATAGATAATTGTGGATATATCTATTAGCCTTCTCAATGATTGACTTAACTCTAGTCTTATGTATTTGTTTTAAGAATTCAAAAATATTCACATTGATTGAGACATGCCAAGCTCACGTCGGATAAAATAAAATATTTTTTCATCAAGGGATTTTGTAAAAATATCAGTCAATTGCTTGCCAGTGTGTAGATATATAAGTTCAATATTCTTTTTTGGACGTGATATCTTAGGAAATGATGTCTAATCTCAAAATATTTTGTTCTTGAATATTGTATGGGATTCTTAGACAAATTTATAGCATTAGTGTTTGTCCATGATTGAATATGATCAAAATATAAACCATAGTCCTCCATTTATTGTTTTATCCAAAACCCTTGAGTCAACAACAACTTTGGTGGCAAGCAACATATTCGGCTTTGGCAGTCGATAGTGCAACGAAAGTTTGTTTCTTACTAAACCAAGAAACTAGGGATTGTTTTAAAAATTGACAAGTACCACTTGTTGTTTTTTTTTGATCTACTTTACATCTCGCATAGCCATATCGGGTATTCTTTAGTCAAAGGCAACTTCTCTCGGATAAAATTTATAACCTGGTTGTGTTGTCCTATACTGTATCGAAATATGCGTTTTAAGGCAGTTAGATGTGATTCCTTAGGACATGATTGAAATCTAGCACATATGTATATACTAAATATGATATCAGGCCTATTTGTTGGTAAGTAGAGTAGAGAGCCAATCATACCTTGGTAAAGTTTTTTATCCACATTTTTATCATTTTCATCATTGTTAAACTTTATAGATGTGCTCATAGGTGTGGCTAATGGCTTTGCTCCTATCATGCTGAATCTTTTGAGTAGTTATTTTGTATACTTTGCTTTATTTATAAATGTTTCCTTGCTTGATTGCTTGATTTGTAATTTGAGGAAGAAATTGAGTTCACTCATCATACTCATTTTGAATTCACCTTGCGTACACTTAACAAATTTCTTGCACATAACCTCATTAGTAACACTAAATATGATATCATCTATATATATTTGCACAACGAGCATGTTCTTGTTTTTTATTTTTATGAAAATGGTATTATCCATTTTTTCTCGAACAAAATTATTTTTATTTAGAAATTTACTTAGCCTTTCGTACCAAGCTCTTGATGCTTGTTTTAATTC
>VIGQ01000069.1:485000-490000 GCA_009663005.1 Actinidia chinensis | reverse complement strand
TGAATTTGTAATGAGGGGATTTGGTGTGGATTAAAATGAGGGTGGATTTGTAATGATGGGGGCCCCACCTTGAAGAGGGTGAATTTTGTGTTTAGTGTTTGAATGTGTTTTTGGAGAAAGGGATTTAGAGTTGGATATGATATGAATAAATATAAAAGACAATTACCCTCACTTCATAATTAGTTGTTAATGAGGCACCTGTAATTTTCGTTTCATTCAGGTATTATATATTCCTGAATATTATTTAGATTTCTAAACTAATATTCACTTTAATATTAATATATAATGTTAAAAATATATAATCCTATTTTTGGGGTTAAATTTTCCAATTAATTGATTTAGATAATTCTATTTTTCGGCACGTGATTTCTACTTACCTATTCGAGCTAATTTAGGTGCTCTTATGTTGTGATTTTTTTTAGTTTTATAAAAAAATCCTACCATTTAAATCCAAAAATAGTGTACTCGATAAATAAGCGTCTTTTTTGTCTTTCGTGCACTTTTAATCAAAAAAAGTTCACCTCGATAAACAAACGTACTCTTAGCATAGTTATTTTTTTTTTTTGTGTGATGGACTTAATATGTGGATTTTTGTGGTTCGAATGGGGTTCATTTTCAAATGGGGAAGAGGATCTAGGAGTTGGATTCAGTAGTGGCTTACAAAATTTGGATTGAAGACCTGGCCAACTGTATTTCTCCACAGTTTCAAACGCTTCACCCCACCATTAGAACAACTTGAAATGTCTAGGGTCCATTATTAAACCAATGTTTGATGGGAAGGTCTGTGTAATTTATCACGGTTTCTGTTCTTCATAAATTGTAATGGTTTCAGTCTTCTTTCTTCCACCAACCCACAAATACGGATAATTAAAAACACCAATTCAAAACCCCAATCGGATAAGTACAAAAAAACAAATTAAACCCATAACGTACATAGAGCCATTTGAATCTGTACAGATTTTTCAAACGGTAGAAGGGTCATTTTAGAACAAATTTATGATCTCTCACAAAAGATGGCGATATATTTTTATTTGTTTTTTTCTTTTTTCTTTTTTTCTGATCTGATCATCAATCCTTACGATTGGAATGTTGAAAATTCTACGCAAGGATGGACATGACCATCCAGGGCCCCCCCCCCCCCCCCCTCTTCGACATAAACTCAAAGGCCAAAAAGGATAATCTGCAAATTGTCCCAACTCTCCTTCAATCTGTAATGTTAGAAATGACTTAACCTTCTTACATCATCTCTTTTTTACATGTCTGAACACATTTTCATTTCACACCCAAACATTAGCACTTTTACTAATGGCCATTAACACGAATTTCTGAATGATTTCAAGCCTATAAAATCACATCCCACATGGAAATCGAAAAGTAACAGTTCCAGAGTATAGGAACTTAAGGTTTCACATGATGGTATGTACGCGTTCATCAAAATGTAATTACCCACCACCACCTGCATGTCAACATTATCAAAAGAAAACAATGATGGATTCAGAGCCACCCCCCCATTTCCATGCTTCATACTCAGACCCATTGTGAAAGTCCCAAACTTCAGCTGTAGCAAAATTAGGCTATATAATCCCAATGTTGAACTTGAAACTAGTTTGAATAGTTTTGAAGTTTATGAATAAACTCATCTGGCTAAAGGCATGAAACCAGATCCATTAATGGCAGAACATACCTTCCTGTAATCTATTATAGCGAGTATATAAATTGTCTTCAATTTAAGACATGAATTCAACAAATACCCCCAGTTTGTATAACAAGTCCTAAATTGTTAGACTTCAACAAATAATCTTTAAACCTAACAACACCATTCTGGCTTGACACATGCTTCATAGGCATTACAAAAATTTCACTGCCATGCTAGCACCGAGTGTTTCAAGTTTCTCTACTTTTGGCCAATGCCTTCACACAAATCCCATGATTGAAATGACTGCTCTCCATGATTCGATCCACACAATTCATACATATAAATTACCACAAAAATAATATAATTACAACATTTTGGCGCCTACTTCCAGCATTGCCTGGCCATCAAAATCACCACAGAAATCATCTTCTGAAATGATCCTACATAAATTGATGCAACTCCGATATAACCGCAAAGATGGGAAAATATCAAACTGGAAAGAAGTACAGACTCACTTCCCATAACACAATCATGGCATCCTGATTTATACCCTTACGGCCCCTGTTGAGTGAATATACACGAACATCGGCTCTTTTCATTTGTGAATATCCAGTTTCAAATGTAGGATAAATGCGGCATGTGGTGAATGGTCGGAAAATGTTTTTGTACTCTTTATCCTGCACAAACTGAGGCCACAGTGCAGAGAGCATAGTCTCTCCATTGCGTCCTGCGTACTAGTTGAGACACAACCCCCATTTCCTTCCTCCTTACCAGAAAGAAGACATCTGATTCAATAGGTACGGGCCCTCCTTCTTGCAAGAATAATATTCTTCAACCAAATGCCCATTAGGTAGCATAGTCCAACTAGTAGCAAAGAATGAGAAAACTCCAAAGATTCACGTCCCACAAACCAGTGCAATTTGGAACTTAAGAAACTTGGTATTTCTGTTAATCTTAGTCAAATTCGAAGAGCTGGAGGGATGCAAATCATAAAGAAACCAACTAAAAAAATTGAGAAAGTAAAATTAATTGAATAGTTCTTCGATATAATACAAAATAGGAGGATTCACGGACACTCAATAAATCATGTATGCTTCTTTTTAAATTCTGCATGTTAAGGAACCATAATGACCAAAAACTACCCTTAACACAATTATGCTATGAACAAAATTGTACAAATATTTAACTTTGATCCTTTAATTGATAAAGCCAATCATCCAAAAACCGTTCCCTATAACAACCCATTCCATATAAAATATTTTACTCAATACAGAATTTCAACACATAGAGCAGAATTAAAGCTAACATACCAATGGGATTTCTCCAAGGTAGTCATTCTGGTCTCTTGTTCTCCTGCATAAAGCAAACAAAAAAAATATGAAACACTCCTTAACATGCAGTGTATATGTTTGAAAATCACAAAAACAAAACAACCACTTACCTTGGTTCTGCCTCGATATTGTGTCATTATGCCCACAAAGTAGAAAATGATTTCCTTGGACTGAGATCTATCACTTTTTCCTTCATTAATGAGAACATGTCCTTTTCTTAACTCCAAAGTCGAGAACAACATTAATCCACATTGTGGGCTCAGATGACCTTGTACATGTTTCACATGAGTAGTTATAGATAACCAAATTGGCCATTGGGCTGTCCTTCATAGTTGCCATACCAATACCCCGTGAATTCAATAAAAGCCATCTCATTGCCCCTCTTTAAACCCACATATTTCAATTGCCCCAATCAAATAAAAAACATTAATTGCATCATCATCATTGCCCAAAAAAACTTATCAATTTTATATCATCATGCCCTAAGCATATCTAATTACAAAAGTTGGTCATCATTTGGATAGTTACAAAAAGTAAATGACTCACATCAAGCATCCAAACACAGAATTATAAAAAGTAATATCTTATCAACCCCCATAGTTTACAAAAAATGGGGATCACCTGTGGTAGCACTATTTACCGCATATACCTAAATGGCTAAAACTGACTTTACCATCTCAAGACCCCCTCCACCCAACGTTGTTTCATATGATCGGGTATGCCAAAGAAGGCATCCAATCTTTCTTCTCCTTCACAATGATGTTATTGACCTTAACCTGTCCATTTCATCCATGTCAAGTTTCATTAACATCGCTAAGACAACTCTTTTCTTTTGTTTGAGAGGTTCCTTGTCCATAACCCATGCATTGGTCAATTTTTCCATATAGGCATTGTTTTGAGCTATGAACCTTTCATCATTTCATTAAGGGCATCTAGCTTTGCCTTCTTCTTTTGGCCTTCCGACACGTGAATGTTTTGGGATTGGAGTAAAGGTCTTTCCATCTCCTCTTGAATTGGAAGGATTGATATTGCCTCTTGGAGTAGAAGAAGGATTTGACATTGCCTCTTGGAGTGGGACGGATTGACATTATCATTGGGATCATTAACCCGTTACGTCCACAATATCCCTCCGGAACAAGGGCCTCCCCACTTGCATACCTAGAACATACAATCATTCATGTATCATCAAGGCCAGGGGTTTGAACAGGAGTTCCATCAGGAACTTTAGGGGCATCCTCGGCCATTTCACCAGTAGCCCTATCATGCCCAAATAAGGTCTGCCAATCCTCGAACATAGGGAATGCCTTCCCATTCATCCCACTCACCCCTTTATGGGTCTGCTGTCGTCATAAGCCTTGATTCGTATTGTGGGCAAACCAATCCCCAACGAGATTATAACTCCAAAATCGAAAGCCAAGGAATAAGGCATTTCGTTCGTTACTTTCTACAGTGTGATCTGATAGGCCCACAAAACATTTGGTAGCTCTTCAACCCATTTGCCTTTGGCTTTTTTAAGCCTCTTTTTTATCATGTTCATGATCGTCTTGTTGGTTGCCTCGACTTTTCCGTTGCATTATGGGTAGCTCGGTATTGAGTTGTAAAATTGAATCTTCAATTGTTCCAACAAGTTTTTAACTTTTTGGCCCGCGAATTGCGTTCCGTTATGTGATACGAATGCTCTGGTGATATCAAACATTGATAAGATGTTTCTCCCAATGAATCTGATTACATCCACTTTCTTATTTGGCCCAGAGGTTCAGCTGCCAGCAGAAAATTTTTATTTCTTGGAGCTCGGGCAAGACTTCCACAATATCCATTTCTCATTGGGCAAAGGGTCATGGACTGGTGAGCAAGTCCCTAGCTGTTTGGTGAATGAGGAGAAAAAGAACTGACATTTTGTACATTTGTAGACGTAAACTTGGGCATCTTTCTACATGAGAGGCCAATGATACTCTTGAGTCAGGGCTCGGTGGGCTAGTAATCTTCCCCCGGAGTGTAGTCCACAACTGTCTTCATGAATCTCGAAAATTACA
>VIGQ01000069.1:447500-452500 GCA_009663005.1 Actinidia chinensis | reverse complement strand
TCAGTGTCTGAGGCCCTTTAAAACCCTTAGTGGGTGGTAGCTATGCAAGAGGAGATAGATGCTGCTTGCACATATGTACTGGGATGAGCTTGTGCCTTTACCTCTGTAGAGCTAAATAAACCCTTTGGCAGTAAGTGGTTCTTCAATGTAAAGTTTTCAGGCTGATGGTTTATTGAGTGGTATAAAAGGCTCGTCTGTAGTTAAGGGATTTACTCAATTCCGGCAAGGTTGTCAAAATCGGGATCCTACCTTGGTCGTTTGGGGACTTTGGGATCGATCGTGGAATCGGATCGAGGATCGTAGATCCAAACCAAAAGGACAAAAGACTAACATTCTTGTAAACCTAAATTATTGAATAGAGAATAAACTTAAATTAAAAAAAAATGAGTTAAAATCTCAAAAAGAATAAAATGAACCACATGAGCATTGACATTCACAATTACCTTGAGGATGTAGCTTCAAATGGTAAGCTCACTCACACCAACTTTGTAATTTTGTGTTTATAGGTGTGTGAGAAGATCAAGGTTCAAATCCTTGCATTCTCACTTGTTTGCTATGTTCGATGAACTAGGCAAAGGGAGGGACCAAGCAAAGCAAAAGCAAGGGCCAAACTAGATATCTACGAGGCCTGGACTTGGATCAGCAAGAAACACACATACACTTGTGTTGCTTATGTTGTTACTTACATGAAAATTTGTCATATCAAAAGCAGTCTAGCATCATTAAAAGACTAGTCAAACCAAAGACAATTTCATACCATATCTTTTTTTTGTTAAGGATTAAGGAAGAAACAAAATAAAGAAAAAACGACAATTAAAAATTAAGCCAGTCATCATCCCGTTGCCAGAAATCATCGTTGGTCAAAATCTTCATTGTTGTCAGATCATCATTTTCGACGCTATTTTGCCTCGGCCTCCATCATCACATCAATTGTAATTCATCAACATCATCGCCATATGTCTCATCATTGATTCCCCACATCACCTGCAAATCTCTGAAAATGGCATTCTCTCCATGATCATCATCACTTACTTCTAATTTTCCTCAACATTATCTCTCAATGTGATCATGACCTAAGCTACGGTAGAGTAACAAAGAAAAGGACGAAAAAGAAATTGCCGTCTAAGTTATGGCATTTCAAATTTTTATAAAGTCAAAAAACTATAAGTGAAGTCATAAGCTTACTGCTTTTTCCAAATTCCTACAATGGCTTCTACTGGGCATCTTCATCCGAGTTCCGAAATCATACTCACGTTGATATTCCTCTCAAGTATCCTCACCAATCACCTTGTCTGTTGAAAGCCGACTCCTCTTTTTCGGTTACCCATTCATCATCCGTGGATATCATCCAAGCATATTTGGACTCATGAGCGTGTCTATTCACATGCCTTTTGTCTCAAGTTTCAAATTGTCACATAACAAAAACCAAGTCATTCGACTTTCTTTTGTGTAAAACGATTTCTCCGCTTTGAATCACCTAAAGTACATATAAAATATTAATAATTTGAACTTAAAGAAATTAGAATTCAAAAGTACCAAAATTAAAGCATTCTTATTCTTATATTTTTCAATTCTTATTTCTTACCATCTCAAAAGCACTCCAATTGCGCTCACATCCGATGACTAAACTACATTTTAGACTCAATATCCTAATTGCAAACCTTTCAATTCGGGCATTCGTCACCATAAGATTCCCCCATCAGCTACAATATTTTTTCAAAGTTAAGCAATTAAAGTAAGTAGTTTAAAATTTAAACTTTACATTTGAAGTAATATTTATATATGCAAGATGTATAGTACAAATAAAATTAAAATGAACCTGGAGACTTTCTGTTTCTTGTTAAGATTTGCATTTGTATACCAAATAATTCCCTTGCAATCTTGAATGCATCCATTTGCAATCTATCGTCACTCTTTTTCATTAGCATCAGGGACCATTCTGCAAGACAATTGTATATAGCCCAATTTTAAAATCTCCGCATCGGGTTGTGAAAAATTGGGACTATAGTGGAAATGAGGATTCAAAAAGTATGCTGCAAGGCGTTTAATGGGTGATGGAGTTGAGATTCCCATCGTTTATCAATGATATCCCATATAGGCTCATATCTTGAAATTTTAAAATAAAAATAAAAAATTGGCACATACTAGATTAAATCACCATAAGTATTGAAAAAATAAAAATAAAATTAACGCTCTTTTTAACATTGTTGAAAATTCTGTTGAATTTGCTTCCTTGGCAACGATCCATTTCCTTCATAAAGGAACCCATTGCTGGTTTCTCTCGGAATCAACCAATCTAAGTACCCTTACTGAGAGGTATTGCAGCCTTTAAGCACAACAACAACATACGCCCAAAATGCGATGTGCCGCACAAGGTGTCCAAAACAATCTATGGGCAATGTGCCGCACAAGGTGGTCCAAACAATCCTTTTCCTCTTTTCCATTAACATTTTCCCCAGCCAATTGTAATTAGAAAGCATTTCCGTTACTTACTTGCACAATATTTTTCCTCTCCAACCTCTCCACACCTCTCTAACATTTCATCAAACTTTTTTGACCGGTTTTTGGAAATATCTGATGTACTATGGATGACAAGAAAAAGTTCTCCCATGGTGCTATTCACAAGAATTACCAATAGACCCTCCGTTTTTTATAATCACTCCACCACCACCCTCCGACATAATTGTACATCCGGTCTTTTTCCATTGTTCTTTGAATTCCAAAGCAATTCAATGTCTTCTCATCACTCACACGCAACTTCTTCTTTAAAAATGTTTCCCTAATCGTCATGGTAGGAAGGTGGCACAAGTCCTTTCCCATATCTCTCCAATTTTTTTAATCAAAGTGCAAATAATAGGATTGTTGACAACCAATGAAAGAAATTGCAACTAGTATAGAAAAAACGGGCATAATTTGACAAACCTCATTCTCTCTTCTTTCTTCTGAATATTTGATTAAGGGTTGTTTGATTTTGACGTGTTGGCTTCTTGTAACAAGACATCCATAGAACCTTTTCCTTTTTGTTTTTTTCCTTGGATTGCCTCTCCTCTCTCCTCTTGTGAGTCCCATCACCATATCATATATTCTCGAGTTTCTTTTGAGAATTCTTCCGCTTGAGTTCTAAGAAGATTCAAAAATTTTTCTCTAACTTCTTCAGGCACTTTTGGACATGGTTCAAATTTTGAATGAGTGCAAGCCAAGTGAGTTTCAATCGTATATATACAACCCCCCGAACGAGTAACATCACAATATCTACACTTCACTTTTCTCGAATTAGATCTATGTCAATCCATGTCTCCCAACCAGGATCCAATCTTTGGACCCGCTGCATTTTTCCTCTTTCCTTTTCTCGAACCAGAAGGTCGACATGGTGATACAAAAACTGATATTGAAAAAAAATACTCAATCTGAGAGTATGAGAATCCCTTCTAATTTGCCTAAAACAAACAGAGCCTGCAATTCTGCAAATCAAAATTTCAAAACAATTCTTATTAAGTTCATTACAATTCTTTGAGGGATATGTTGAGTTCTGTTGTGAGCAAATTATTCACTGCATGGGAATGGGGGCTCTCCGATATAAATTTGTCCAGCATAAAACAAGGCAAAAGAAGCAGCTAGATGGCATAAACGTCAACACACACTGACACCCACAACACTAGGATTCTCTTTTAGAGTTACTGTATTAGTTTATTTAGGACTCCAATCGTCATTACGAGTTTCACTTTCACCTTCACGCCGTCCATTTTTCCATCTAATTTCCGACCATTTTTTCCGAAAATCTCTGTGGAATCTCCGTTTATTATGTAAGTTTTCTCATCTACACCTGCCTTTTATACTGCAAATGTTTGTATGGCTGGATTTTTTTTTCTTTTAGTATTTGTTGTGTTAAATGTTTCGAGGGAAAATGAAAAGACTATGAGGAGGTGTTTTCTTTCTTTGTCCTGGCTTTTTTTCTGAAATTCTGGGAACTAAACTTTGACCAGTCCGCTATTTTTGTTTGACTTTGATTCTGGGAACTCCATTACCTCTGGTTTCCTGCTTCTTGTTTTGTTTTTGGAATTTTTGAATTTGTATCCATAAAACAGAGAGTGGAGCAGAGATGGAGAAGAAAACAAAAAAAAAGGGTGGTAAATGGAGAAGAAGAAGAAGAAGACCAAATAGAAAGAATAATAGGAGAAGATAGAAGGAGAGAGAAGAAAGAGAACATACCAGGTCCAGTTCGGTAATAATGGAGATCGATCATTGAGTCGGCAATGGAGAAGAGAAGAAAGAAGCCTGTCCGTCTCTCCGTCTCTGACTCTGACTCTTGAGTGATTGAGCGAATTAATCCTCTGATTTGATGAGTAGGCAATGGCTTTGGGTGAATTAATCTTCTGATTGATGAGTCGGCAATGGGCTTGGGTTTTGTCTGGGAAGTTGGCTGCACTAACAATGACAAAAAGCCCAGACATAACAACAAAAAATGAAGACAATCATAGTCCGTATGGGATCGCCGATCCCGACTCTCATCCTAACGAATCCCGTACGATCCCATAACGATCCCATTACGATCCGATCATACTACGATTCCCATTACGATCCGGATCGATTATTTCATTTCATTTTGGAATCATAGGATCGTACGATCCTACGATCCGGATCGCGTTTGATACCCTTGGATTCCGGGCAAATATTATCATGCCACATTTGCTCCTGTGGCCAATTAAAAACGACTGTTCGCATTCTCATCTCCTTAGTTTTGCTTTTAATTCTGGTCGCGTTCAATTAGTTGGATGTCAAAAATGCTTTTTTTTAAATCTGGATGAAACTATTTATAATGGATCATCCACCTGTTTTCCTTCTGGCTGAGGGGGAAAGTATTTGGAAAATTTGTGTCGTCTACAGAAGTCTTTCTTTACGGCTTAAATAATCTCCCCCGTGGGTGGTTCAACCTCTAAAGTGGTGTGATAATTATATGGATTTACTTTGATGCCTTCCTGAGCATATTGTTTCATTCGCGT
>VIGQ01000069.1:437500-440000 GCA_009663005.1 Actinidia chinensis | reverse complement strand
TGCAACAGTAAAGAAAAGTGATAAATTCATGAAATTATTAATGGAATGTTGTGGTGGATGAGGACATGAATTAATTAAATTTAATTGAACATATAACCCTTGACAAAGTAGAAGGGAAAAAAGGGATTCATGTAGCTTAGTGTTGTTAGAGGCGCGAGGGGCAGTGAGGCGCGCACATGGCGCCTCGACGTGGGTGAGGCATAACCACTTCGATGAGGCGCGCGCCTCGCACACCTCGTGCACCTCATGCGATTCTCATATCTACTCGTTGTCGAAACTCAAGTATGCTCTTCGCGAAGCTCAGATTTGATCACCGTGGTTGATCTGATCATCGTCGCCGTTGCACGAAATTAAGCGCCGCTCCTCTCACTTCTCTGTCTCTCTCTCTCCTCTCTTTCTCTCTGCTCTCTCTTATTCTTCACAAAAGATATTGTCAAATTACGTTCTAGGTTCTATTGTATTAAACTGTATTTTTGCGGACTGTTGTTCTGTTTTTTCTGTTTTTTCTTTTTTCTTTTTTGTTATTATTTTTATGATAATTGGATGATTTTCTAATTTAATTTTTTTTAATATAATTTGTAAGACATTTGTGATTTGCTATGTTAATGAATTGCGCATATGCATCTATAAACAAGTTTTTTTATTTTATTATATTTTCTTATTTTATGTCGGTAATGTGCACCGCGCGCCTCGCCTCATGCCTGAAGCTCCACAGACTTTTGCGCCTCTCGCCTTTAATAACTCTGATGTAGCTGAACTCAATTGATTGGGAAAACACGGCTCAGCTTGCTTTGGTTTGGTTAGACTACTCCGTTGCGATTTGTGGTGCTCGCTGAAGAATGATCATTACTACTTTATTTGTTTGATGCTGTGATCTTATAAGTTTTCTGCTGTGACGCAAACCAACTTTATGGTAGTACATGGCATGAATGCTTGCTATCTGAATAGTCAATAGTTGACCAATTAGAGGATGGAGAATCTTGGGATCAAAACCTGCAAAACTCTCAAGTTTTTCTCTGATCTTTTCTCAACGAAAAAGCACTTATGAAATTAAATAAAGATGGAAATGCTAGTGACGTGCGTACATGGCCTTGTATTGGTGATTTCTACTGCAGAAGCCGTTAAATAGAGATTGGATTAAAGAATCCGCTTCAAATTCCCTAGTTCTATCTTGGGGTCCCCCTAATATGTAAGCATTTTACAAAGACTCATGATGAAATGAAGCTGGTAAGTTTGTTTCTGGGGACGGTGTGTTATATTTCGAATCATTCTTTCCATTTTTCTTTCGTTTTTCCCTGAGTTTTAGTGAGATTTTTTTTAGCCAAATAAGGCGATTGCTTCTTCCTCTGCTGCAAGATGCAAACTAGCTCAACTAATGAGAATGGGCATAACGATTCGATTCAGAAATAGATTTAGTGGGTATGGTATAACTTTTACACTTTTCCTTTAAATATCTTTTCTAATGGTCAAAATGGCTTGCTCTTCTTTTTTTTTCACTTCAAATTCAACGGTGTTACAATTATAAAGAACGTGCTCACATGATAACTGCAAGGGATGCAGCTAGATGTCTTCATCATTATAGTATCAGATTGACATTCATTAGGGATGAGAACGCTCTTGTGAGTTTTGCCAAGTTTCTTTTTTTTTTATTATTTTTGGATATTAGAAATGGACAACTTGATTACATATTTTTCCTACACATTCTATACTGGTTAAAAGGATTTAGTAACAGAAAAAATCACAACATAAGCTAAATATTGTGATTGACAACGCAAGTATGTTAATCATGCATCTGTCTCTAGTGTACTACGGTATAGTTTGTGGTAGCCGTTGTTTGTAATGGGTTTCCCCATTCTGAGGCAGCTGCTAATGGTGTGATGTGGATACCAACAAAGGAGTCAAGGATCAATTCTTGGCATCAACAACCCCCTCGCCAGTGATGGTGGACTATGGGTTGGGGGATATCGGTCTGGCGGCCTGATCAAAGCGTTGGGCCATGCCTTGGTCGCCGTCTGGGCCACGTCCTCTGAGCTCGTGAATAGGGGCCTCTGAGTCACTGCATCAAAATGGTTGTGATGTGGATTTTTTTGATGCAGTGTACTTAGGGCCCCATCACGAGCTCAGAGGCCGTCGGCCCAGAGCGCCCAGGCAGCCCAGGGCATGGTCCCTGCTTTGATCAGGCCTGCAGACCGGATATCCCCAACCCATATCCTCCATCACTGGATAGGGTGTTGTTGATGCCAAGGGATTTGAATCCTTGACATCCTTTGTGGTGTTTAACATCACAACCATTACGCTGAATCAGCGCCCTGGCGACCGCTTTCCCCAACCCATAGTCGCACATACTGGCTAGGGGGGTGTTGATGCCAAGACTTGATCCTTGACATCCTTTGTGGTGTGTTGTTTAACATCACAACCATTAAGTGATCAGGCCTGCCAGACCGATATACCCCAACCCATAGTCCACCATCACTGGCGAGGGGGTTGTTGATGCCAAGAC
>VIGQ01000069.1:360000-362500 GCA_009663005.1 Actinidia chinensis | reverse complement strand
CGGCTAACATGGGTTTGGTATCTTGATGATTGAAAATGGAGAAAATATGTAACGTGTTGTTTCAGATCGGGATTTGGCACTTATGAAGGCCAATGAAACATGTTTCCCACGGCAAGTTCAAATACTTCTTTTTTGGGTTATTTGGAAACATAAACCAGAACGTGGGTGAAGTTACTGCAGCCCTATTCTTGGTTCGGAGATGAAACGATTTCTTGTATCATTGCACTCGCTGTGGGGGGTCGGTTAATTATGTCATCAGCCACCAGAGTCTTACCAACAAAAAGTGCACATCATTGTCGGGGAGTTTAAAAAATCCTACCGTGCTGCAACAAATACCTAGGAAACCTGGATTAATGCCATAAAAGAGCGGTTTGTAGCTGCGGTGGATAATACTTTCATGCCTTTTGGAAGCAATTCAAGTCAAAGGTATAATAATTTTATTGCAAAGTAATTTTTGTAATTTTCTTATTTAAACATAGTGCATGTTTTTATAACAGTGCGGAGTCTGCCTATACCAGGCTAAAGCTGTATCTGGGGATACCATGTCATCGCGAGATACATCCTTTGCTAAAATTTTCAAGATGCTAAGAATTCAATTCAGCGGCATTCAGAAGTCGTTCGTTCGAGAGATCTCTAAACATTCCACGCCATAAACAAATGGCTAACTACATTTTCAGTGCTGTAATATGTCAAATTTCGTTAGAGGCGTTGGAGTTAATCGATAAACAGTTAACATCGCTTGATACTGGCCTCCCCTTTATGCCGACTATTGCAAACTGTAATTAAAGTAACAACGGACTGCCATGCATGGCACGACCTGGCTAATACCGTTCGCTTTGTATTTCATTCTAACTGAGGATATTGATCGCATTGGACTAGGTATGTATGCATGCAGACCGCTTGGTAATGATGGACCACGACATGACAGACATCTGAGGTTTTTTAAACTGTTAAAGGGATGGATCCATTTACGCGGGATAATTATGATAAACAAAGGTTATCGAATGACGGATTTATATCATAGTACAGTTCAATCCCCGATGTATAAAACAGAACATAGAGGTCGACCTGCAGGCAGAAGAGGAGCAAAGTAGGACATCGCATACCTTCTATTCTAAAGTCATCTACTTTAGGATCTAGGAGGCATCTAACTCAACTCTAGATACACCGGTCAGTCAACCGGATGCAATCCCGAGAGCTCATTAAAATCAACCTCTAGCTCCATCCATCTTGGATCACTTCATTCAGAAATTACCTGAGACTTATCAGGATTTCATTGTTACAAGTGACATCCAAGCTGATAGTCATTGTGGATTCAGGGCGATAACTGCACAAGTAGGGTATTGACAAAGACGATTGGAACAAAGTACGAAGGACTGATTGCAAGAGATTCAGAAAACATGGACTATACTATTGTGTTTATTCAGAATTTACAATATGTAAAACTCTCTGTATTCACTTAGTTTGTCCCAGCCTATGGCGCCAGAGGCATATTGGATGATGTAGAGTTTGGAGTTGTTATCGCATCAAGTAGAATCTTGTACTGCACATGTTTGACACATCATCGGCGTTGTTAAAAATGTGCCAAAAACAACTACCTTGATGCAAGTGTCAAACATGTGCTATTGGATGACCGCGAATGATATGTGTCGAAACATGTGCAAGTACAAGCTTATAACTATAGACTTTGATGCGATAACAAATCGCGGGACGACAAACTTATCTAGGTCCATCCATATGAGGCCTGGCGACGCTGGAAACCAAAACTAGTGAACTATGCAAAGAGTGTTTACATAATTGTATTCTGGATAAAACACATTGTATAAGTCCATGTTTTTCTGAATCTCTTCAATCAGGTCCTTCGTAACTTGTTGCCCAAAAATTTTTCCGGGGGTTATTTGCAATACCCTACTTGTGAGTTATCGCCCTGGAATCCACAATGACTATCAGCTGGATGTCAACAGTGTAACATGAAATCCTGATAAGTCTCAAGTAATTTTTGAATGAAGGATCAAGTGGCTGGGCTAGAGGTTGATTTTAATGAGCCTCGGGATTGACATACGGTTGACTGAGCCGGTCTTTGTATTCTAGAGTTGAGTTAGATGCCTCAGTAGATCCTAAAGAGATGAATTTAGAAATAGAAGGTATGCGATGTCTTAACTTTGCTCATCTCTGCCTGCCAGGTCGACCTTTATGTTCTTGTTATACATCGGCGGATTGAACTGTACTATGAGATAAATCCGTCATATCGATAACCTTATTATCATATTATCCCGCGTAAATGGATCCATCCCTTTTAACAGCTTAAAAACCTCAGATGTCCTGTCATGTCGTGGTCCATCATTACCAGAGCGGTCTGCATGCATACATAACCTAGTCCAATGCGAGTCAATATCCCTCAGTAGAATTGAAATACAAAGCGAACGGTAATTAGCAAGGTCGTGCATGCATGGCAGTCCGTGTGTTACTTTAATTGACAGTTGCAAATAGTCGCAATAAA
>VIGQ01000069.1:352500-355000 GCA_009663005.1 Actinidia chinensis | reverse complement strand
ATGTATATTTTTTTAAATTTCTTTCAAATTGATAAAATAATACACAAAATTAAAGTATATAAGAGTTTTTTCTCTATATCTATATACAAGGAAACACTTCTATAGATTATCCTATCATCTTATCATACATCACTCCTTCAAAAATTTTTTACGATATCTGGTCCAACAAATTTTTTTTCGAAAATTCATAGTTTAGAGCAATATGAATGACTTAATTTCCAAATAGTTGGACAGTTGAGAATGCATATTTCAAGTGGAGAAATGTCTTCACATATCGGTCGTGATTCTACAATGAATTTATTACTGATTAGACAAGTCCGTTGTTAGTTCTTATTTATCATACTAGTATTGTTCCATTCTATATCATTTCTTAAAGGATCCAATAACGTTGTAATGATGCATATTATGATTATTTATGCCAGATGTTTTAAGGTAGAGACGAAAGTTGATTGGATGCATAGTGTGGTCGGCCAAAATAGGTATCGTGGTGGTACTCAAAAACAGTTGCCATAATTAAAAAGCAAGCCAATCTACACAATGCATTCTTGGTATAAAGATGAGGAAAGTCTGAACCGCCCACAGTATGCTTTTGAAGGGCAACCTTTGTAAAAAATACTTGGAAATCCGAAAATGTGATGCAAACCCGATAATTTGAGTCAGGATTCTTGTGGAGTAGTATTCTGGTAGGTAAAGGAACAATCTGCCATTGGCGAGATAGAGTACATGGCGATTCTCAATATATTGGCGACATGGCCAGCTCAGACGACGAGATTATTCCGATCATAAAATAGGTGAGATTTTGCCCACGTCAATCCCCATTTCTGTATCTAAAGACTCCCTACGCTTCTATGCCACAACGATCCAACCAGCCAACACCACCACTCCTTCCTCGACCTCTGCCAAATTACCACCAAGCCCAACTTTGCCTGAACTCAACAGCCCGAGTCCTAATGTTGTCAAATGAATCGGGCCAGATCGATCTGAAATTAGTTCGGATTTTTTAAATTTAGGTCAAGTCGATCTAGTTTAAAAAACGTTGAGCCGGCTAGGCCAGCGCCAAATTTATTAGGGGTTGGTCCAGCTTGAAATTCAGACTTTTGTACTTGAAACCAAACTCAAGCTGGGCTTTGAGTTTGGGCTAGACTCGCATTTATTTTCTTCTTTGTTCTTTGTTTAGTTTTTTTTAATCTTATTTGTCTATGTTTTTCTTATTTTCTTTTTATTTATTTTCTGCAAGTAGAGGTTTTATCTTCTTTTTAATTTTTATGTTATTTTTTTTGGTTTGATTTTGTTTATTACATACAAAACTAAAAGACCAAAATATACGTAAATTAAGTGAATATTATTGATAAATAATTTAAAAATATTAATTAAATGGTTGAAAATAGATTTCGAAACAGAGTTTAGCACCATTATAGTCTAAGTATATCCCAACAAACCATTATATAGTCGTTGGGAGGGTTAATTTGGTCAATTATATCAATATTGTAATTTTTCCCATAACGTTTTATGGCTATTGAGGGGCAAAATGGTCTAGAAACTACAAAAATAAAATATTCAAAAAATTCAAAAAGAACTATTGGGAAGGGGGTGGGGAGTGGGGTTCAGGCTCAATTTTAGGCCGGGCTTAGGATGAGCTCAGGCTCGGGCCCATTCGGACTTGAATTTGGTAAAAAATCTGAACTAGTTGGTTAGCGGGCTCAGGCTTAGGGTGGTTGAGCCCAGGCTTAGGCGCCCCAGCCCAATTGACACCTATAACTTTACCTTTAATTTTTATTTTACACCCTTCAAGTTTCACCCAATTTTTATTTTCATCCCTTATGCTTTAATTTTAATATATTAATTCTAAAGTTTGTAAACGCTTGCAATGTGAAACTTCCCGTGAGTTCCCATCAGATTTTGTAGATGGAAGTGGCACGAACATGACTTGTAAAAAAATTTCCATTGCAGCCTTTCTCCCGTCGTGAGACTCACTAGAGCTCCTTATCATTATTCCCCCGAGTGTTAATTTTAATCAATTAGTAATTTTCTTTTTAAAAAAACTGATTTTAGGAGTTTACTTTTTAAGTGTTCTAATTCAAACGAGTAAACTACAAAAATCAGTTGTTTTTTTTAAAAAATATTTATTGATAAAAAAATAAATGTGAGATAGTTTATGACTAAATGGTAATGCTATAAGAAAAAAATAAATGACTAACTTTTGTATTGATTTTTTTAAATTTGATAAGGAAAATTTAATTTTAAAGTACGTTTAGATTATGAGAACTGAAAAAGTAAACTATGTAGATTTTTTTAATTCAATATATTTATTGATAAAAAATAAAAATTAGGTAGTTTATAAAAATGGTTCTTACGGGGTGTAGGGAAAAGACTTATCTATCTATTGAATGAAATTCTATCTATTTAATGACGTATTGAGAAAAAAAAGAATGTCTAAATCTAATGGCCAAACTCGCATTTTTGAAAAATAAAATTATTAGGGGAAATAATCGTTTTAAAG
>VIGQ01000069.1:315000-317500 GCA_009663005.1 Actinidia chinensis | reverse complement strand
TGCGTTTGTATATCAACGTCTTGCTGGCCGTCTTATCTACTTGACCAACACTCATCCATATATTACATTTGTTGTGAGTGTTGTGAGCCAATTTATGCATACTCTTTGTACATCTTACCTTGATGATGTTCATCACATCCTTCGGTACCTTAAGACATGCCCTAGACTTGGATTATTCTACATTGTGAATGCTCAAGATGGGGTGTCATGCTTCACATATGCAAATTATGCAGGGTCACAGAGTGACATAGCTCTACCTCTGGACTATGTGCATTCTATGGCAGCCAGCATTTGTCGTGGAAAAGTAAGAAGCATGCTTTTGTGTCTCATTTTTCGGCTGAAGCAGAATATCGAGCCATGGCTCAGGGTACATGTGAACTCTTCTGGCTCTATTCATTCATGACAGAACTGGGTTTTTTCATGATAGCTCTGTATGCCTTATTCTGTGACAATAAGGTCACTATAATACTTGCTTCTGACTCAATCCTTCATGAAAAAACGAAATATATAGAAGTTGATATTCACTTTATCAGAGAGAAAGTTCGATCGAAAATGATTGCTCCAAGATTTGTTACTTCTGTTGATCAAACTACTGATATGTTTACAAAGTCTGTTGGTCCCTAATTGTGAAATCTCTTCTCTTTCAGTTGGGTCTCATTGATATATTGCTCCAACTTGAGGGGGAGTGTTGAAAATATGATATTTCCTAATCGGGGCAGGTTACCTAACTAGAATATTTTCCTTGATTGTATTACCTAATTCTTAGGCCTAGATTGATTTTCTTGCCTTTTAGTTAATTACTTTGTGTATAAATATATAATGTTGATAGTAAAAATAGACAACAAATTAGTCTCTTCTATTTTCTTCTCACATCAATCCTTATAGAAAGGAGACCTTTCAAGTTTTTTTTTTTTCCCATGATTTCGTCATCGAGCATGATTTGGCGATTGGCCCAAATATTATAACCTGTTAAATTAGGTTGTGGTGCCTACACACAGGGGGTTAGGGGCGAGGGGTTTGGTTATGTTTTCCATACCAAGCTAAGTAAATTTGGATTCCATGATTGATATTAGGGGTGAATGTCAGTTCGGGTTGTGGTCGGTCCGGTCCAATAATCCTTAAAGTCGATCGATTTCAATTTAATATTTGAGTGGATCGAAACCGACCAAAATTGGTGTTAGCCCAATCGGTTTCAGTTAATTTCGGTTCGGTCGATTTTAATTGCTCCAATTTAGTTTGGGCTTGACTTGAGCTTAAGGGGTGGTTGTGATTGTTAGATTAGAAAATAATGGACGGTCGAGAACAAATGTGCTTTATATATTAACAAATGTTAATATCAATATGTATAAATATATTTCGGCTCTTGTTCAGGTTTTTACCAACCAATTGAAACCAAAAGCCGTTTTTTTTGAAACCATGGATCGAAACTGACGGAAAGGGCCAAAAACTGACTGAAAATCAATGGTTTAGTTTTTTCGGTCAGTTCGATTTTTCATTTTTTTCCACCCCCTAGTTGATATAACCTTTTTTAATATTTTTGCATCTCTCTTTGGTGCGCAGTTTTTTCCCAATTCCCGGAGGTTAGGGTTGGCAACGAGGCAGGACTGGAATTATAAAACCCACCACACAACCCTCAACCCGCTTCAAACCTGCCTACCTATGCGGATTTGCAATCCTACCCTCCACACTCGCCCTACCCCGCACTAAACCGCTATTTGAAATCTCACATACAATTTTTTTCATAACAATTATTTTTATACCATTAAGAAAGAAAAAAAAGAGAGAAAAACAAGGCATAGTCTAAAAACACGTAAATTATAATGATCAAGAATCCATTGTAAAAGAAAAAGTACACATTAGATAAAGTAAAGTAGTCAATTACAACCCATCACATATTTCAAAATAAAACAAAAAAAATATATATAAGTTAAAGTCTACGACTATAAATAGGATAATACTATAAACACTAACCTGTGAATGGCTTATCTATATACATGTGTATAGTAAAATAATTGTGGGTGCAAGGCGGGGTGATTTTTGAGCGGGAATTTTGTAAAACCCGTACCCTAACCGTTCCTAGTCGGGTAGTGATTTTGGCAATCCAAACCCTACCCGCACGGGTAGAAAAATGGTTTATGTTGGGTCGGGTACCCATTGGATTGGTTTTTTCTCTGCCATCCCTAACAGAGGTGGAAAGTTTTAAGCTTCAGATAACACGTGCATACTAGTGAATTGCCTTTTTTTCCGTCTTGATCTAGTTAAAATAGTAGGGCTTGCTAGTGTAGATATTGTCAAGGATGCTGAATTGCCTTTTTCCCCCTTTATTCTTTTTCCCTTCAATTTTGTTTTACTTTAGCAGGAATGCTTTTAATATGCTTGCAAATTTACTTTCCGCAATTCGAACTCATACTAGGGTCATTCTAGAAGCACAAATATCTGGAGGGTATTATATATGAAAATGGTTCTTTTATAATATTGTACTTGCTATAACATTCTTTAA
>VIGQ01000069.1:202500-205000 GCA_009663005.1 Actinidia chinensis | reverse complement strand
TTGGAATTATTTTAGAAGGAGAAGATTTAAATGTTGGATTATGATGTGATAAAATTATAAAAAGACAAAATTACCCCCAAAGTTATTAATTAGTTGTTAATATCAAAATAAATTTAGTTTAATTAGATAGAATATGTATTAATAATATTTTAGATGATTTAAAAATAAAAAATTTTAAATTAAATTTTTAATTATATAATTAAAAAATAAAATATATATATCAACTTTTGGGGATTAAATTATTCAAAAGTAAATAATATTTGTATTTTTTAAAAAAATAATTAAATTAAAATTTTAATAATTAAATACAATTAAGATATTTTCTAAAAAAAAAATAATTAGATAAAAAAACTAATAAAAATTACCATTTTTTTAATATAAGTTTTAGAAATGGAAGCATTAGAAACTCCCATTACCCATTTGGAAGCTTCCAGGAAGTTTCCTCCACCCTTTTCTTTTTTCCTTCTCTCAGTCAAGGCTCTATCTCTCTCGAACTTCCCCTGCCTGTGAGTCTAGACGACGCCTCTCTCTCTCTCTCCTCTATGCATAAACGATGAAGCGACGATGCTCAAGTGGTGACCTCCAATTCGGTCTTCTTTGGTAAGGTTCATTCATTCTAATTTTTTTTAAAACATATCATACTCTGTGTCTTGGATAGTTCACAGCTCTCTTGCTCCCTTCATCTACCAATGGTGCATGATTTAAACCCATTCCTTCTCTATTCCCGTCTAATTGAGGCATTCTCGACAAACTTTGTGTTTTTGTTTTTTAGAAAACTGTTACCCAACAAAAACGAGGGCCACAAACGTCTTTCCACCGCCACAGGTCACCGAGTGGACCACGGACGGGGGTAACCCCTGTCCGTGATATATCCGGTTGTGAAGGATTGGAAGCCATGGGAGGAGGAAATCCAGGGAGACAAAATTGTAACCCAACAACCGGGAGCTAGACAGAGGAGGGAGACAAATCCGGGAGATGGCCAAATCCGGGGCTATCTCCCTCCGACAAACAGCCTGTTAGGATATCATTTTTTCTCTTTGGCGGGGATGCTTTTAAGTGCTTTCTTGCTTGACACCGGTTCCCAAGGATATGTCTCATCACAACTTCAACTTCATATTAAGAAGCACTATCATGTTGTCATTGATTTCATCTACGCTCAAAACCTCTATACTGTGTCATTTTCACCCGAAAAATTCAAGAGAGGATTAACATCCATTTTTTTCCATTAAGCCAACTCATTGATTGCGGCCCCCAATTCATTAATGGCGTCTCCATCTAAGGGTTCATCAAAGGTCTCGGACGTCATGTTTTCCATGGATCGTATCTTACAATGGCGTAAGCCATTTGCAATTCTCATTGCCTGAACATCTACCGTCCAAGCTAAGGTTGCAAGATTGATTGCATCCAAAACATTTATCTTCTCAGGATTTGTTTGCCTCATTCATAGAGAACCTTTTGAAGGTCAGGGAACTTTGCCGATTTGTGCACTTAACATCACCGTTTTCGACCAAGAGAAATTCTGATGATCGCTTGAGTGTATTTGATATTGTCCCTTGACTGACTTGCAAATCATATTTTCCCAAAGCCCATTGCTGCAATTCATTTTGAGTGCATGAAGGATGGATGCTCTTCGCTATGTTCATATAATGCTTTACGCATTTCATCTGTCATGATTCTTTTCTCGACACCTTTGAAATGGGAAGCCATTTTTGATATTTTTGAACTAAAGATACCATAAACAATAAGAGATTGTGTTGTTTTAAATAGTATTTGCTTTGATTCAATAAATATTGTTTGTATTTGTTTTAAATAAGTTGAATGCATAGGATTTTTATGATACATAATTGAATGAATTCTTAATTGAATGCATTAGATTATAAAGAGTTTATTGAATTTGTACATAATTCAATGAAGTCTTAATCGGCTAAATTCTTAACTTGGTCATTTAATGTGATAAATCAAATTCGTCAAACCTTAATAAGTGGATAAATATAATATGTTCACTGTTAAGCCAAAAAAACTAAAAATATCTTTGTAAATTAATAATTATTAATTTTTAGATAAATTGATATCTCGATAAATTAATAAAATTATGTTGTCCCAAGAATATTAAATTAAAGAGGTTATACTATATAAAGATAACTTAAAAGATGTTTAAAGCTAAGGTCCCTAAATGTTGTTTGAGGTCATTTACATTTCTGAGAAGAAAAATTGACCCCAAAGTGACCATAGTTTTAAACATCTTTTAATTTATTTTTATATTAGAATGAAATTATTTTGATGATTTTTTTATCAATTACCTTCTTTTTTTAATTAGGAATTTTTTATCATTTACCCTCTTTGTTGGAGTAACCTTTTAAGAAAGGTAAGATGATGTAGGCTTGTGTAAATAATTTTATGCATTTTGAGTAGAGTACTTTGATGCAAAATCCATGAGTTATGTTGTTGTATTTATTTATTTTTATTTTTTCTTACTAAATTTTTAATCTAAACGCATCCT
>VIGQ01000069.1:157500-167500 GCA_009663005.1 Actinidia chinensis | reverse complement strand
AATAAAAAGAAATTAGCATGGCAAAAAAAATAAAATAGAGTAGGGTTTTTACTTGTTTTTTGGGTGATTTTCTTTTCTTTTCTTTTCTTTTATGGAAAGAGAGTTCTTCTGAGGAAATTTACCGAGCTTTAATGAATTTTTCTCGTCATAATACCCGCGCCGTTGGCCTTCTCATGTTTGTAACATTCTTTGGGGTCGTGATAACTGTTCATGTGAAAATGTTTTGATTTTTCTATAATTTAGAGGGATTCTGTACTAGATGCAAATTATAATGAGTTTAATAATGATTTTGTTAGATTGCAATTATAATGAGTTTTTAATTATGATTTGGCTGAACTCACTTTTAATTTTCAACAATTTTTCGTAAAGATTCTAAAGAAGTTGTAGGTGTATTTGTCCGACTGTTATCGGAACATTCCCTAGATTTTTAGGGAATTAGAGTATAGTATTCAGTTGTTTGGAACATTCCTCTATAATTTCATCAGCATTTATGGCGTCATTTATTCTTTCCAAGTGCCACAATTCTATCGGTAGATGTTTGCATACATCTTTGTAATGTTTGGATTTTTCATTGTGAAATGTGAATAATTGGGAATTTCTGTAGGTTTATGTAATTGGAACATGCAAGCTAGGTTCATTTTACCTGCCTTTGGCAGGGGTGTAAAAAGGTGCATCCCTTAAGAAATCAAATGAGATTTTTTCCACAATTCTTCCATATAAATTATTTTGGTGTTTCTTTTCTCATCTCATTCTTAGTGAAAAAACCCAGACGGTCAGGCTCCAAGTTCTCTCTCATTCTGGCAAACAAAATCACTCCAATGCCCTTTCAAATGGTTTCCCCTTCATGCCACCTTTTGTTCTCACACCCCCCCACTCAACCCCCCAAAAAGAGTAAAAGAATAAAAAAGTTTTTGCAGAAAATTGAAATTAGATCACAATTTGATGGTTTTTACCAAAAATTGATGTGTTGGGTTTTTCAAAAACTCTCCAGTCCTATGTGCCTGCCAGACTCATTTCAATCTGTATAGGTGTACATAATTTGATTGGTTGGCAGTTTTCCCATTCGTGTTGTAACCTTTCAAAATTCACAAAGCAACCATCCCGATGCTATATGGTTTTACCCTCTTTCCTTCAACCATAGAATCAAAAATACAACCCAGTAAGTGATGATTTACCTCTCAAGCTATCTTATATTACTATGAACATAGTGATGAATTTAGTAAATAGAAGCACGAAAGGGAGAGCAAAGCCATTGCCCTATGAAGGTTCTGACGCGAGGAACTCGATCCTGCAAGACCCACGGTTCTATTCTTATCAAGTCCATTCTTCCTGACTTTTTATTTTGTAGTTGTATTTGATTGTGTAGGGTTTAATTTTCATGTTTATGCTATAATCTATTTGTAGATATTAGGGGATGGAGTTATAAAAACTTGAAATCACTATATTCTGTATTTTAAAATTCTTATCTTACTTTCAAGCTTAATCGATGCGTGAATGCGTAGTAGAAAAAAATGGTAAACCTCATCATTACAATGATTTATATTTCTCATAAAAAAAAAACCACCTTTTCATTTAAATAGACTACATGCCAGTAGGTATTTCATTAAGGTGACTGTTCATTTTTTTCATTTTTTTTTTTTCAATTGTCCTTTTGAAACACTATTGTCGCATATGTTATCACCTGTAAGCACATCGTTTTTACTTAACCAATTTATTTTTTTTTGGCCTTCAATTGCATTTTAATCAAAATTATCAGTGTTGAAGGCCAGCAAACTGTGCAAAATCGAAACTCGAGCAACTTAATGTAATGGAAAAGCTAAGCCAGCTTCTTAAGTGCTCTTACACATACTTGGTCTAAATAATTCTTGGCCATTAAATTTATTTTTTTTTAACTTAGTGTCCGTGGGCACGGGCAATTTCTAGTAATTTCTAAAATAGAATGAAAAAAAGTTATTAACAATAATTTATTTATCGTACGCTGTTAGATATCTAGATTCTATTTATGTTATTATTTGTTATTAGAAGTAAGGGTGAATAGTAATTTATTACCACCTTTATTTATTTTGTTATTAGAAGTAGGATTAATTTTTTTTTCATAGAATTTAAATATGAAAGGAAACATAGGGCATATTGTTGAATTGCCCGGTCTCTCTACTGTCCTGCTTGGTTCCTATTACTTTCTGGGGCGAGGCAGTTCTCACTGCTGTCGGGTCTTAATATGATCCCCATCAATCTCATATTTCACACATTCAGGCATGTCTCCCTTTTGAAAAATTTGCATGGTTCTCCTCCAGATTATTCTTCCTTTAAGAGTTTGGTTTGCTTGTTTTGTTGCTTCGTCCTCAGTTGTAGAACGTAGTAAGTTGGTCTTCTCGTTCTGGCATTTGTGTTTTTCTTGGATATGGTGATGGTCAAAAAGGATATCGTTGTTTTGTCCTGGTACTCATAATTATATGTGTCCCGTCCTGTTGGTTTCTTGAGCATATACCTTTCTTCTCTATTCCTGATATTACTCATAACTTGACAAATCTGATCTCATTCGCATGTACCCTTTTTCTGAGAATCAAGATACAGGTTACCCATCCTCCTCGCCCTACAACATTGGTTAATTTCCGGCATCTGATGCTCCGATCACAATCCCGCGCAGCCAGCTACCTACACCATAACATCTGTATTGGTGGATCCCTCTCAGCCTTTTTGCCTACCCAAGTAACTTCTGAGATTTGTGGATCCTCTCCCCTCCCTCCGCTTTCCTAAGCGCATTCATAAGTCTACTAATTTGCAGATTTTTCTTATTCTGTTTTCTATTATTTTGCTTCTTTCTGTAGCCACATTCACAATCTTTCTGGCCTCATCGTATAAAGAGGCTGTTCTGAATCTTCTTTGGCAGCAGCTATGACTTAGGAACTTCTGCTTTGCATAATACTGGTAACTTGGGAATTTGGTACCTTTACCATCTGATAAAGTAAAATTGATTCTTGGTGGGTCCTCAAACAAAACCAAAGCTGATGTTCTATGAGTGGAAGCGATACAAAAGGCTCGTTTGCGCCAAAGGTTTTTCTCAACAGTATTGTTATGATTGATGAAGAGACTTTTTTCTCCATTGCAAAAAATGCTACTATTCGTACTCTTATGCAGTTGCATCTATCGTCAGTTGGCATATTTCTCAAATGGATTGTTTAAGAATCCTTCTTGATGCAATCTTCAAGAAGAAGTTTAAATGACTCATTCCCCCACTAGTGTTGCCACAATTTTGGGTAGAAGTTTGTAAAGCTTAAAAGGCTTTATCATTGCTCAAGCAGGGCACCCCGGTCTTGGTTTTAAAAAAATTCTCTACTGTGATTTTACCTCTCTTGGTTTTCGAATCCAGCATCATGATTCTGCTCTTTTATAAAAGTCCTACTGCTGTCGATTCTTCTTTTCCGTTATGTTGATGACATGGTGATTACAGGTGAATTATGTGGCTGGAATTGGGACCGATTGAAATTAGAATTGGCCTTTCTCGATTTGAAATGAAGGATTTGGGACCGCTATGTTATTTTTTGGGGCATAAAAATAAGTAACCTTTTCCCCTAATGGTTATCTACTTCACATTCCTACGTTATTGCAACATTTCTTGATGTGTCGTCTACTGATAATAAGACTGTCCAGCTCCTCTTGAACTTAATGTTCGGTATTTCTCATTCCGACTGATGGTACGCCCTTTATCCGATCCTTCTTTATAATCATCGATTGTGGACCAGTTTGGTCTATCTCACTATTCCTCGCCCGACATTGGCATATGCTGTTCATATTGTTTAGTCAGTTTGTTACGTCTCCGACTACTATTCATTGGGCTGTCATCCTTCGTATTTTGAGATAACCTACGTGGTACTCAATTTCAAAGTCTTTTTACTACTTTCCCACTTCCTCTTTACAATTGCGGACATATTCCCTGATGCTATTGGGCTTAGTGATCCTGTTGATTCGCATCTACCACGGGATTCTGTAATCTTTTTGGTTATTCTCTTATTTCTTGGAAGATTAAGAAGCAGTCCTGTTGTTTCAAAATCTTCAACGAAGCTGAGTATCGTGCTATGGTGGCCTCTACTACAACTAGATAGTTGGTTTGGTGGTTACTGGCTGACATGGGTTTTTCTGTTCTTTCTTCCTCCCACTCCTATGTTTTTGTGACAATAAAGTATTATATAGATTGCCCATAATTCTGTTTTTCATGAGTCGAACCAAGCATATTCGAGATTTTGATTTGTCATCTACCGTCATCATTTGCAGCATGTACCTTTTTGCCTTTTTGTCTCTTCATCTATGCATTTTGTATGATTTGTTTACCAAGTCAACATCCGCTTTTCCGCGCTTTCATTTTTGGTTGGCAAACTCTCGATACTTGTTACGACTGTATCGTGAGTTTTAGGGGTCTGTGTAGATTATATAATTATATTTAATGTTTTATATTTATTTTGTTATTAAAGTAAGGGTAAAAGATAGTAATTTATTACTTTTGTTATTAGGTTTATTTAAACTCTTTATATCTTTCTTGTATGATTATTCACTAAAGTCTATGAAACCCTAACTGCCTCTTTTTTCTCACATACGCTTCACAAATTTTTTGACGTAGGTGGGTGCGATCTATATAGGTAGTGGGGTCGCGGGTGCGATCTATATAGGTAGTGGGGTCGCATTTACTCAATACGAGAAAATTTATATAAATATATGATACCATTATACGCTTTATCTAAACAAACCATTTGTTTTCTTATTTTGTATTAGTTTTCTCAACTTAGTAGGTGATTTCATAAATATGCAAACTAATACTTTTATATCTTATTTTATGATAAAAAAATGCTAAATACAACTCATGAATTGTTGTTTTAATAGACAATGACTATATTGGCATGTAAAAAACTATAAAAACTTGGAAAAAAAGTATTTAAATATAAAAAAAAATATGAATATCCTTAAAAAGTGTATCATTTTATGAATTAATAACCAAGTGTTTGTAGCATGTTTTAATTAATTTTTATTTTTAATCTTTGAATTGACTCATTATCATTTCTTTATTAAAACTCCTACTATTTTAGTATTTTTGCAGTCACGTGATTACTAAGCACTTAAGGCTCGTTTGGTAATGCTTATAAGTCAAGTTTTTTTTAAGCTAACTACCAAAAAAAAAAAGCAAGAATTTTTAATTTTTTTTGCTGTTGTAGCTTTCCTTTAGCTAAAATAATCAAAAAATCAAAAAGAAAAGCAAAAAGCCACTCTAACTCTTAATTGGCTTTTTTGTGCTTTTTTAAGCGCAAAAATCAAAAAAAAGCTAAAAAAAGCTGGTGCCCAAACAGAGCTCTTCCTCCCTCTCCTCTCTCTTGTCCATTTGGCTCGTTGTTAGCTTCAGGCAGGAAGAGAGTACTTAGTTGGGGACCACCGTTTATTTATATTTCATTCAACGATGACGCGTGGACAATTATAATCATAACACGTGGACTACAACCGGAGGCGTGATACCATTTTCTTGGAGTAATATCACAGTTTATAATATAAAATACAACTGAATCTTAAAACTATCCTCTAATTATCTACAGTTTTCAAATTTATTTGACTTAATTTAATAACGAACATCTATTTAAAATTATTTTTTTTTCAACAATTATCACTTCTTCTTTTTAAAAGTAGGACGGCATATAAGTTTATGATCCAATGATCAAAAAAATTTTAAACTTAGGCATATATTTACCCAGTAATTATTTTTTTAATAGAATCTACACAAAAAATAAATTAAAATCATTTTTTTTTCTCATTTTTAATTTGTTTATTTTATTAAAAATTTATATTATTTTAATTATTTTTACGATAAAAATCTAAAAATATAAAAAAAGTTATTTAACTTGAAGATAAAAATAATTTTTTATTTTTAGTGAATTTTTTTTTTAAATTATATAATTTTTATATTTTTAGACTCTTTATGTCACGCCCCCCGTCAACAAGACGCCCGGCCACGTAAGCTAATACTCCAATACTGTGAAATTTTATTTAAATCGGACATCATCTCACCATTAGATTCCAATTTTCTACTCTTCATATCCTAGTTAATAACAAACACCAATATAATTTCTCTTCTCTTTTAATATATTATAATATATATACAATATGATTTTTTTCTTTCCTCGTATATCACCTTCCGCTTTCTTTTATTTTAATAGTATTTAATAAAAATATTAATTACGTAATGATTGTGTTGGACATAATCATCCATTATTAAATCAAATTGCATTCTAACACCCCCGCTAACTTAAATGTCCTTTTTATTTTGTATCTCAAAATTTGTACAATGTTTTCAATTAACCCAAATTTAATTTAAATGATTTAAATATAATTCTAACAATACATGTCAAAAACTCTCAAAGCATAAAATTTATTACTACACTTTACCCACATCGGGCCAATAAATATTACAATTTTTCATGAATTAACATTTATAAAAACGACACCGGCATCCACACATGCCTCCGAATCCGGATAATTTCGGTAACCTGAATAATTTTATAGATAAAGGTGATTACCTTTAAAAGATTTACCAATGGCTTGATACTTCAAGCCAAACTTCATGATACATCATCATATTAATGAAAACATGATTAATAAACTACTTTCATTTATACCAAAATATACTTTTAATTTCAATCCATAATTTCTTCTCCATCCAATCAATTCTTGGATTCGTCAAAGCTTTTCTCAAAAAACAATATTTTGATTCCTTTGAATACAATATCAAAATACACATTTGTCAGTTGTAATTCTTAATCAATTCAAACAAATTTTCAAATTCGTTTTTTTTCTCACAAAACTTTACTCCAATATTTAGAATGACACCACATAGGCTAATACCTAACCGGCCTACTTTCCGGACTTCACCGAAGGTTTTTTGACATACCCAATCCGGCCTACTTCTCGGTTTTCACCGAAGGTTTGACATACCTTATCAAACGGCCTACCTTTCTCGGATTTTCACCGAAGGTTTGACATACCCATTATCCGCCGCATTCTGGTCACATAACCGAAGGGTCGACCATTCCCTCCCGCGGCGGTTGTTATTGTTGCCACTAGGACTTTTTCATTCAGCTTATCTAAGCCATCTAATTCTGGTATATCCTAGCAGTCATTCTCAAAACCATTTTCCAGATTCAACATACATAAAATTTTACATTGCTACCGCTTCATGTACTAATGAAATATACAAAATATCACAATCATCAACACAATCTAATATAAAATCCCAACAAGTAAACCCTCCGTTTACCATTTTTTATTATAATTAAGTTTGTCTCCTTTTAAGTTTAATATTCAAAATAATGTCTTAAAGACTTGATATAAAAGGGGGGTTTTTTTTTTTTATTAACAACAACCCAAAGTAAAACACACCCCAACAAACTAACCCCCTTTACCTCAATCAAGCTCCAAAAATTGAAGAAGATGGAGATATCCAAAATACTCTGATCCTCTGATATATTGCCAATATGAAGCCCTCCTTTGAGTAGTAATTTATCTCTGATTATTCACCCACTTGAATCACAACTTTACTCACCCCGACTAACCCTCTAAACAAAAAACACAATTTTTCTTCCTCTGTGTTTTAGCACCGGACAGGAGAGAGGATATACAGTATGGCGTGAGAGAATGAGATGGATTCGGGTGAGAGAAGGGAGAGATGATACTGTGATATAAAAAAAAGAAAGAGAAAAGTAAAGTGAAACTAATGAGTATGTTGGGATGAATTTTTTAGAAGATTGTGTTTGTGGGTGATTGTGTTTGTGGTGGTGGGGGGGGGAAGAATTTAAAACGGGATCCAACGGAGCTTTTGCAGATGGAAGGGATCCAAGGAGCCCATCATACTGTGTTTGGTTTAACATACACCAAATCAAAATATCTAATTTTGGATCCAAATTAAACCTCAATCTCACTATAAGCCAACATCATTACATCGAGAGTCCAATTACCCGTCGAATGTGACCCAATTAAAAAAATACATTTAGATCCATTAATCTACATGTGGTCTTATATTTATTATTTATTTACGTTATTTATACATACATATATATATTGTCTATTTTTATTTATTTTTTTTGAAACCTTACACTTTATAAAGAGAAAGCGAAAATATATAAAATATTGATATTCGGTGAAAAAAATCACTAAAGACAATAAAAATGTAAAAAATAAAGCAGACAAAAAAAACTCAAATAAATGAAAGTTTATTTTTATACGTCCATTTTTTAATTGCATTTTTTTATATTTATAAAACATTATTTATCAATGGTTGTAATAAAAATATTTGAGTAAAATGATATTAATTGAAAATTATCCATAATACAGATAAAAAAATCTATAATATAAAGACACCATATATTTTTAAATCTTTCAAATTATCTATACTATAAAACAGTTTTGATTTTTGAATCTAAAAATTACCTACCTGTCATCTATCTACATTAAAATTCATTTGAGTTAATTCAATGGCTGAGATTTCATCTGAGAGTATTCATCCCCAAAAAGAAAAATATACCACTTCATTCTTCTCAAATATGTGGATCTTCCCATATTATCCAGCCAAACGAGCCCCGAACTAAATCCAAACCGAATCATTTTTCAATTTCGGTTTTGGTTTTCAATTTTATGGAACGTACTATTGGTCTGCATCACTTTTATACCCATGAACTGAAAAAACCTCACAAAGTATTCACATCTGGATTTGTAGTAACACTAACACCAATTAATGGAGAAGACCAAACGACTCCCTTACCCCTCTCATTATTCTTGCACTCAAAAAATGGTGTGTTTGAATTGAACACATCCAACCCCTACCCAATCCATCATCTTCATCAACACCTAACCAATCCCATCTCTCTCTATCGTTAAACAAGTGATGAACACCAGTCTACTTTAATTATTATTATTATTATCCCTAATATTTTGTCAAAAGCAAAAACAATAAGAATAAAAAATCATTCATCTGAAAAGGGTATTATTAAATTTTTCACAAAGTATGTTCACACACACACATATATATATATAATTTTTTGTTATAATTTTTATTTCATTAATAAAGCGAATTTATTTAAGGAATATTCCACTATTTAATTGATCATGTGCCTGTCACATGGTTGTAAATAGATTTTTGCCATAAAATGGTGACAAAGGAGGAAAAGTGATACACAATGATAATTCACGGGGTAAGGTGTTGCGACAATAAGACTTATTCAATTCGTGGTGGTTCCAGAGATGGGAATTGAAGTCGGAGCAATGTTATAAAACTCGGACTTGATCGGTCTACTTTTTGGTCCGATTAGCTTAATTCACTGTTTAGTTAGAAAATTGGTCCTAAATCATTGTTTCAACCATGAAACTTTTGAATCGATACCGGTTTATAATTGGTCCGGTTATTGGTTGACTTTCAAGATAAAAAAATTTCAAATAATTGAGGAGGAAAGGACGATCAAACCATAGAACAGCATGCAGAAAACTAAGTACCTCAATATACCTGCCATGCCCCTCCCCCTCCCCCCAGTTATTTATTGTGGAAACAAAATTTATAAATAGAAACTAACTTAAAAATACTATAAAAATTTGAAAGTGTAAACAAATATGCAAAATTATATTGCATAATTAGCTATTAATTTAATTCAAATACTTATTAAAAAAACTCATGTTATTTTAATATTAACACTTATTTTTTATTTATGTATAATTATTAATATATTTAATACATAATTATTACATCACTATCGTCAAGATTCGATTTTAATTTGACCCATTCATTCAGTCATTTTTTTCAGTCCGCTCACTGATCCAATTTTCGAAGCATTGAGTCCTGAGGAGACTTGATGTTTCCGTTGCCTTACTTCCACGAGATAGTTGCTGAAGAAGATGTGGGTAGTGGGGGTAATGAACGATGCTTTTGTAAGATTTGGGGGATGATGATTGGGTTGCAATGAATATTAGAGAGGGCAAT
>VIGQ01000069.1:150000-152500 GCA_009663005.1 Actinidia chinensis | reverse complement strand
GGTATCCTATGAAGTCTACATTTGCCCCAAAATGCTGGAGACATAGCTCGGAAATTCATAAAGGATCCTGAACTATTGTCCTTCATAGATGCTAGGGTGCACTAGCATTATTCCTTTTTCAGATTGAAGATTTTTCTTATTTCTACACTGTTGTGATTCTAATTATTCCATCGATCTCACAAGAAGAAATTTACCCATGGTGTTTGCAATGTTTTATAGTTATAACAGTTAATGCTTTGCAGACACCAATGATCAATGCAAGAGCATGGTAATATGTCTTCTATATCTGCTTCTTTGGTGTGGCCTCTCTTCCTTCTTTTCCTGTTTTCTTCTCACATATTGTTTTTTCTTAGGTTCTCTGCGACAGGCATTTTGGGGGAATCAACTACCCCGTTGGTAGGTTAATGGATTGCAAAATCTTTGGCGAGAGTTTGGTTTGATCAGGGAAGTGAAATACTTGACAGGGAAATGTGACGAATATCTAATTGAATGATGGAAAGGCTGTGAGTTTATTCTTAATATGAATTATGATCCAAAATTTTCGGTGGTCACAATGGAAAATTGATTTTATTCCTCATGTCATTAGTTTGCTCAGGTAGGTGATGCCCTGTCGGATTGAAGATAGTTCTTACCAAGCCATAGTATCAATGCTACTAATGGGATACATGGTTTAGTTATTGCCTACTTTCCCAGACCATCCTATTTTTACAATCCTTTGAATGAGGAAGGTACCAAATACTCAGTTCATAAAGACTCCTGGTGGTGTCCGTTAGGCATGGATGAGAGTTATTCCCCATTGGGTATCCTATTGTTATTGCAAACACATCTCAACAAATACGTGCGCGCGAGTGTCACACACACATGCACACCTAGGAGAAGAGAGAGTACCTTGAGCAGCTGCTTGTGCCATTTTCGTTCTTCTGGTAGAGTCGATCTAGTAAACTTAATAAATGAGTCATATTGAGTTACCAGACGAATCAATGAGTTACCAGAATTGTTTCTATTCAATATATTTTTGGGCCTCGTTGAAATGAATTCATTCTATTACAGGCAAGCTTTTAAAACAAGAAGATCTTCCTAAAGAAGAACAAATTTTCCAAAAAACTTTATGTCAAAGCTCCTCTTTTCTTTCCATTCACATGGGTGTTAAAGCTGAGGTTTTGCCACCAATACGGATTGCCATACTTTTTTTGAGGTACTCAATTATCTCTAAAACTCATTTTGTAATGGTTTATTTCCAAATTATTTTTATGATGAATGAATGACTGCTGTATTTTTTGGTAAATGAGTGGAAGTATTAACTCCCGATGTATTCCTTTATTGTTTTTCGGTTATTTCTGTAGAAATAGGTGGACGGGTTGGGAAGCCATTGGGAGTATATTTTTGAGGCATTCCAACAATTCTTGATACAATCATTGGTTCCAACGGGCGCCATAATTCTTCAAAGTTACACTTCTTCCATAGAAGATTGGGAGGTAATTTAGGTTTAGACCTTGATTCTACTTATTTTATATATCCCTCGCTTAATATTTTGTTGGAATATAAATATCTACCAAATAATCTTTTTTTTTTTACATAACATGGAATGCCTCAAGGGGATTATGTGGCAAAGAAAGAGCTTGTGGCTGACAAAATAATTGGTCTGATTGTGAAAAAAAAAACTATATCCGGGGCTTAAATCTTCTATTGTTTTCAGTGTACAAGTCAACGACTCATACCCTCACACTCGTAAATATTCAAATAGCAACTTTGAGCAATGTCTGGACAGTTAAAAGTGAAATTCAACTTCTGTCACGATAGAAATGGTATTTGGATGTTGGGCATCACTGAAGATTCCAGAGAAGAAATTCAAAACTTGAAATTGAGTTGTACAAGGCTTCAAAATTCTCAATTTTGGTTACTTTTCGTCAGGTTGGTGTCAAGTTTTAGACAAGGTAGTTTATCGCAATAATCAAGTTTCCCTAGTGAAATGCAATAATCTAAGATGAAAACTCTCGGTTCCTTGTCACATAGAAAAATGAATTTTGCTACTAAAATGTTTGTAAGTTGTTCAGAAATTGGCAGCCTTCCCTTTCTCTGAACTATATTATTGATGTTTTTTTTAAAGAGAGGATCATTTCAGTAGCGTAAAGTACTTGATTCTTAAAGAGCCGGGCATTGGTTCCTTACAACATATCAAATAAAAATAAAAGAATTCATAACTTACAGAATTAACTTCTCATTGATGTGTTATTTCATTCCGACTTTCTACCAAACAGGCAAACAGATTTTTGCTCTATGTTTCTGGATACTGAGAATACTCTTTTTACTTTTCAAAGTTTCATGTAAGAAATTCATTTTTTTTTTAGCAAAACTAAGGATTATTATGGGTTAATAAGAAGTTTAAGAAATGAGCAGTTTTCTGGAAATCGGGTCCGGACGACCTTTTGGGCATGGTTGTGTTTATGGGGTGGGTGGGTGGGTTCAGGATGGTTTATGGTATTTGGTGAATATGTGACCT
>VIGQ01000069.1:87500-90000 GCA_009663005.1 Actinidia chinensis | reverse complement strand
CTCAGTCTTCAAAGCTCCAAATCTAGAAATGTTTGAGTCTAAAGTCAAGTCCCGAAAATTAGCTTTTCAGGGGAACTGATATCATGACCAAATTCTAAGTGTTGAAGAAGTTTTGATCAAAAGAGTGATGCATTATCAAGATTTATTTTTGTAGAATTTGCAATCAGGATGAGTCAATTTCAAATAAAATTATCTTAGATTTAACAAGTCTAAATGCAGTTCTTGATCCTAAATTGTAGGTGAAGAAGTCTAGTTTTCAACATCTCAAACGGTGTGCAAAAAATTTTCAAGTAACAACAGTGACGATAATTTGCTGAAGGTGTTCATTAGTAAAAAAAAGTTTGCGATGAGTTGTCAGAAATAAATCTGGACGCTCTATATCATGATTCAACTATCCAAATTGAATCCCAACGATTCTATTACTATTCCAACTGACAATTTTGCTAATGTGGCTATAAATTCAATCATTAGGGTTGTTGGGATGATGTGGAACTGCCATAAATTCTTTCTACTCTTCCATTCAATACTTTAATCTTTTGATCATTTTATTAAGTTATATTTGTTAGATCAAAAGGAGAAAAATTATTCTAGAGATCCTTAATTGTATTTATTATTCGACTAGAGTGTTTGTGTGAGACCCTAAACTTTAAACTCTCATAATTAGTTTCATTTCATGCATACCTATAATATGATTCTGTTAATTAGTATAGTTTAATAAGTGTGCATTACATGTGGGGGAGTGTGTGCAGGGGAGAAAAATGGTATTAATTAAAGTTATGGGTACAAACATAAATATGAAAACTTGCTTGGAGGTTAAATTGAGAGATTCAAAATATTTAGGATAAATTAGAGGAAGATATGACATAATGTAATTACCAAAAAGGTGGAGGGTTTAAAGTGGAATTTGATAAATTTAAAATGTGTATTGGCAAGTGCATGAGGCCGTGTAGTGAGTGAAGAGAGAGAGTGCCGTGATGTGTGTTGTGTGTGCGTGTGCGAGTTAACCTGCTGGGAGCAGCTTCGTTGCGGCGGAAAAAACAGAGACCGAAAGCAGAGAAAACAGAGAGTATGAGGGGAGGGAAGAACAAAAGGAAAAATTCAAAATTGAAAGTGGGTCTTTCATTTTATAGGTAATCTCTTTTCTTTTCTTTTTAATTTATACTTTTCGTGTGATATATTTGAAAAATGTTACCTAATAGAATGAAATGTAGGTAATTGCTTGGGAAGAAATATGCCTATAGGGATGGGAGAAAGGACATAAATGGGTAGTTTGAAGGGCTTCTGTTGAACTGTCAATTGAAGTTCGGAGCTTCGAATGTAACAATGGCTGCCAAACTGGAAATTATCCAGTGTGGGGGCACGCGCCTATAAAACCCCTCGTGTACTGGTATAAATTGGTTCAAACGGATGAGGTTTTGGGGCATATGAATAGTATTTTCTATGGTTTTCAGTGTTCTGCAACCAATGGTAGGGTCTGTTATCCTAATTCGAAAGTTAAAAATGGTATTACATAAAATGACAATCAGGGGTAATAATGAGCGCGTTTAGTGATCATCTAGGTGAAAACGTGTACAATCGTGTGAAATTTTAATAAGAGTAACTACTACCATTTAGCGAGAATCCATCGGATAAATTATGAGTTATAAACTTAAGTTATATAACATCGTACTTGTGTACTGATAAATTTGGATTAACAGGAAGCTAAGGAAGGAGAGGGCTTCGAAGCAAACGTAGGCGTGCAATTAATTGCAGGTGAAAGGTGGTAAATTAAATACATATAGTCTTATTTTCAATTGAATTGATTGCTTTATGACATGGGATGTTGATATATATACAGAGGTGAAAGATTATATGGTTGATGGGGATATATAAATGAGTGGAATTCATATTGTGTGCCTTAATTGCACTGGAGAAAGGTTATTCCAATGTGGGGCTAACCTATAATTAACGAGTGGGGTTGATCTTCAAGGATGTTATAAGTGGGACATCCTAAGGTGTTATAAGTGGGGACATCCGTTGATAACGAGCCGTCGATATTGGGGCCAACTTATCTAAACTTGAGCGCACATGTGGGTGATGCATTATGACATTGACATTAATTATGCGAGTATATTCATTGCTGGATATTATATGCGGATGGTATTTCCTATATTATTTTATATGATTTGATATCTGTTCGTGAGCACGTGGATTATTAGCTAACCACCCACACAGACTCTTTGAAGGGAGGTGATACAATTAGCTGTCTGGTTCACTGTGATCATGATCCTAGACGTGGAGACTTCCTGGTCGTGGTTGGTTGTCGATGGCAGGAATTGGGATAGTTCTCGCCTTTGTATAGGCTTGTTTAGTTTGAGTCAGTTATGTACATATTATGATGTCACACGAGGTTTGTTTATATTCTACATATGATTTGTATGATGTCTATTTTGTGGTAGTAGTTGATAACAGTAGTGAACAGATGTATGCATATTTATGATTTTTATTTATCACGTTTGGA
>VIGQ01000069.1:77500-82500 GCA_009663005.1 Actinidia chinensis | reverse complement strand
TTTCCAGCTGAAGAAGTAGATAACCGACCTGATCAAGAGAGGGCATCTGAGAAGTATGTAGATGACCACCCATGCCTAGGCTTGCCTAAAAGGGGATATATTGATAACAGGCTAACATCAGGTGATATTCAAACTATTCATTGAGGATTTGCATCGGGGGATGCTCAAGCTCGTCCCAGAAGAGGCATGCCAAAGAAGCTAGCAGGCGAGCTAAAGAAGAGTTTACAACCTCTCCACACATATGGCTGGAGCTCACCAGCCCATTACTTTTACCAACGATGACTTGAGAGGCTTGCATCTCCCCTATGATGATGCATTGGTCATCTCGGCCACTATCGTCAATTTCAACGTTCAGAGGATCCTAGTTGACAACAGAAGTTTTGATGATATTCTATTCATCTTTGCATTTGATAAAATGAAGATAAGTTGAGATAGACTTCATCCATTTCACCCACTCTGGTAAGATTTGGAAGAAGCACCATCAGCTTTTTTGGATGGATCAAACTGTCCTTAACCTTGGGGATGGAACCTCACCAGACTACAACTTGGTAGGACTTTATTGTAGTGGATTGCTCTTTGCCTTATAATGCAATTTTAGGTCGTCCCACTCTGGGAAAAGTCAAGGCCATCACGTCTACCTATCACCTGATGATGAAGTTTTCCACTTCAACTAGGATAGGCGAGGTGAGAGGAGACCAAAAAATCGCAAGACAATGCTTCATCACGACAATGAAGACCGACCCACCTCTAGAACTAAGCGACAAATAGCAATTATAGATAGACGATGTCGAGATGGAGGCCTTGAGGGACGGAATAGAAGAAATAACTCTTGTTGACCCCCGAGAGATGGAGAACACCAAGCCTTTAAAGGAGGTGACCCCTATTTCTATACACCCCGATTACCCAGATCGCCATGCCATGATCGAGACATAATTGAATGAAGAGCTATGAAATGCCTTGGTGGAATTTTTGAAGGAGAATTACAACATGTTTGCATGGTCACAGGGCTACGTCCCAGGGATAAATCCTCAGATTATAGTGCATAAGCTGTTCACAGACCATGACCATCCTCTAGCTCGCCAAAAGAGAAGGAAGTTTGCCCCATAACATTTGAAAGTTATAGAGGAAGAGGTGGCTAAGCTAATCAAAGCCAATGTTATTAGAGAATTTCATTTTCCAGATTGGTTGGCTAACATCGTCGTCACCCCTAAAAAGGAGAAAAGTGGAGGTATATGTTAATTTTACCGACCTGAACAAGACTTGCTCCAAAGATAGTTTTTCTCTGCCAAAGATTGATCTAATCATGGATGTGACCTCCAAACACGAACTCCTTAGCTTCATGGACATCTTCTCAGGGTAACATCAGATTAAAATGCATCCTCTTGATATAAAGAATACTTCCTTTATCACCGAAAGAGGATTATATTGCTACAAGGTCATGCCATTTGGATTGAAGAATGCTGGGACAACGTGCCAGAGATTGGTCAACAAAATATTTAGTAAAATGATTGGGAAGATTATAGAGGTCTACATAGATGACATGTTGGTCAAAAGCCTGAGAGTAACTGATCACATTACCCACCTAGATGAAACATTTGGTATCCTGCGAAAACATTGCATGATGCTGAGCCCCTCCAAGTGCATTTTTTGCATATTGTCAGGTAAATTTCTTGGCTTCCTAGTGACTAAGTGCGGGATCAAAGCAAACCTAGATCAAATTCAAGCCTTACTCGCGATATGCTCGCCCAAGAATACACACGAGGTACAACAATTGACTGGGCCCTTAACAGATTTGTCTAAAAGTTGATAGAGAAGTGCTTGCCATTCTTCAAAAATCTAAGAAAAAACAAAGCCTTTGAGTGGAAAGACGAATCCAAGGTGGCATTTTAGCAACTTAAGGAGTATCTTGGGTCACCTCCTTTGCTCATGGTTCCTAGCATAGGTGAGGAACTCGTCCTATATCTATCTGTGTCGCCTACTGCAGTGATTGCGATGCTTATCAGGGAGGAAGATAAAGTTTAGAAGCCCATATACTATATTAGCAAAATCCTCATAGAGGCTGAAACCAAATATTTGAAGATTGAGAAACTCGCCTATGCCCTCCTAATTATTGCGAGGAAATTTCACCATTATTTCTCGGCCCATCCCATTACTGTATTAATGGATCAACCCACGAAGCAGATTCTCCAATGACCTGATACCTCAGGGCGATTACTCAAATGGTCTATTGAGCTGAGCGAATTTCATATCAATTACCGACCAAGGATGGCGATCAAAGTTCAAGCATTGGCTAATTTTATAGCCGAGTTCACGTATGACGCAACTTCGGACCTCGTGGTAGAGGCCCCTGAAGAGCAAGACCAAGGTGATGACCCTACCAAATGGAAGTTGTTCGTAGATAGGTCATCTAACTAGCGTGGTTGCGGTGCAGGACTTGTTCTCCAAACTCCTTTAGGCGAGCAAATGGAGTACGCTATACGTATTGGGTTCAAAGCTACCAATAATGAGGCCGAATATGAGGCTCTTCTTACCGAATTAAGAGTTACTACCGAATTAGACATAGAATCTTTGGACGCCTTCAGTGATTCTCAGCTTGTGGTGAATCAAGTCCAAGGGGATTTAACTCGCCAAGGATCTCTAAATGGTTGCTTGTCTGGGCGAGGTAAATGCCATATCAACGAAGATCAAAGATTTCAAGATTCTTCAAATTCTCAGAGAAGATAATAAGAAGGCTGATTCCTTAGCCAACTTAGCCTCGGTCTTCGATTTCATCTTAGAACAAATTTCATCTGAGTATTCCCTTAGAGTTCTTGCCAAATCCTAGTATTGATATCGCCAAAATCGTCTGTCAAGCTACAACAGATTCGACGTGGATGGATGGACATCGTGAATATCCTCTTTTTAGTGGTTCTCTTCCTTTCTCCCCCTTCTCTTTTCCTGTCACATTTTTTTTTTTTTTTTTTTTTTCTTTCTTTTTTTTTTGCATTTTTTCTTTCTTGGCTGGTTTTTTATTTCTCCTTTTTTTTTGGAAGGGAAAAGCTGTCATCTGACAAGCTCCAAACACGATGGATACGATACTAATCTACCAGATTCTGTCTCATCAAGGGACTTATACAAGAGGTCTTTTCTCAGGATCACTCTTGAGATGTCTCTAACCTGAGGAAGCAGACTACGTACTTAGAGAAATTCATGAAGGCATTTGCGAAAATTATTCCGGGGCTAAGTCACTAGTTAGGAAGACAATGCGCCAAGGATATTTTTGGGCTTGGATGGAGTGAGATGTGATGTTATTCACCAAAAAATGTGACAAATGCCAGAGCTTTGCTCCAGTAAGTTGTGTCCCCTATACCGAGATAGTGCTAATGACCAGCCCATGGCCATTCACTTAATGGGGAATAAACATACTTGGACCTTTACCACGAGCTCCATTGTAAAGGAAGTTTTTGATCTTCACCATAGACTATTTTACGAAGTGGATAGAGGCAGAATCTCTTACCAAAATTACTGAGAAGAACACCAAGTTATTTGTTAATTTGGGATTTCACAGGTTATTATCTCAAACAACACAAGGAAATTTGACAACGATGAGTTCAAACAGTTCTACTCGGACCTAGCCATCTCCTACCATTTCTCTTCACCAGGTCATCCTCAAGCTAATGGATAAGTGAAAATCACCAACAGAACTATCTTAAGGAATCTAAAGGCGAGGTTGAAAAAATCCGAGGGTGAATGGGCAGAGGACCTTCTGAGTATACTCTGGGCTTACCACACAATGAGTAGAATCCCTATAGGTGAGACGTCGTTCTCAATGGTGTATGGAACAAAATTAGTTATACTAGTGGAGATAGGGATGCCAAGCTTTAGGACCTCTAATTTCGACAAGGAGAACAATGAAGTGGAGCTAAGGCTTAACCTTGATCTCCTTGACGAAAAGAGGGAGTGAGTTGGGGTACGTCAGGCTTCCTACAAGCATCAGGTTGCCAAATACTATAACTAAATAGTTAAGCATAGGTCATTCTTGCCTGGCGACTTGGTCTTAAGGAAGGTCACTTTATCTACAAAAGAGCCTATTGCTGGGAAGCTTTGACCTACGTGGGAAGGCCCCTACAAAGTCGTCAAGGTATCTAGGTTAGGGACTTATTGGTTGGAAGACATGAGTGGGAGGGCACTACCCCATCCCTAGAATGCCGAACACTTAAAGAAGTATTACCGATAGTTAATTTGGTCCTCATATGACGATATTTGACTAAACAACATGACGTCACCAAAATCATATTTTGTAAATAACTAACGATTATGATCACCAAAATCCTATGTAATTGTGGTTATATTAAAATCAAAAAATTCCCCAAGTTTAATCTTACTATATTGCCAATTTCGCCTAAATTTTTTGGTTATGTCCTAGTTTCAAATGATGTTCGCCATTAACTCCATATAAATGGATTGAAATATGTTATCATCGTCACCATTGTCAAGATTGCCTACTTGCTTATAAGTGAAATTTTCAAAATATTTGCTAAGGCATCTTGTTCGCCAGAATTAGTTCGCCTAACTATTCATATTGCCGTAGTAAGGTTTAATGTTTGTCCGAGTTAAGCCAACTTAAACCAGTCTTCTTCGCCTAGTCATCAAGCTCGCTAAGGAGACTTGATCGCCGAAATTCAAGTTTGACATTTTCCCGCTTAAGGTGAATTAAACTTAATATCCTCGCCTAGCAGATGTGTTTGTCAGATGATCAAATTATGTTCGCCAAATTTATCTCGCCAATTTTTTTAGAAGTGGTAATGCCAACAAGTACAGATGATGAGTTATAGAATAGGAGTGCAAGTAATATGAAGAAAGGAGAATTTTTTCATTAAAGTCAAGTATTATATTGACCTTGCCATTACATTACCAAAAACAAATGTGTACAGTGGGGTATCTACAAAGGAGCGGGGCTATTGTCCGGCTCACCCACCTTTTCCTCCTCATCCTCGAGTAGATCGGCGTCAAGTCCATGC
>VIGQ01000069.1:65000-72500 GCA_009663005.1 Actinidia chinensis | reverse complement strand
AGCGGAAAATGAGGATGGCTTAATTTTTGCCTCCTGGCAAAGGAGATGAGGTGATAAGTCTTTTAAATACTGATGAGGAATTACCTTCTTATGAAGAAGTCAAAGTATGAGCTTTGTGTGGAAAATACTATAAAACTACATGCTAATACTAACTTTAAAAAGAAAGAAACTGAATTTTGAATGAGAAGCTACTTTGAAAATAAAAATAAAAATTACTCAAAAAATAAAAACAATAATCTCACCTCCAAGATTCAAGTCGTTCAATAATTCTAGAAGAAGAAATACTAGGCTAAAAGAAAACTTAAAGACTTAAATAAAATTTAGTAAATTTGTAGGATGGCAAAGAAAACTTAGATATGGCTACTTGGAAGATAAGAGTGTCTTAATAAGGAAGGTTTGGGATATGCTCCTAAGAATAATCAAAAATTTTATAAAAACTTCTTGATAAAGAATCTTGCTTCAATTTTTCATTCCACTACTTATAAGTCATATGGAAGAAATGGTCATATTGTAGATGTTTATACATGAATAAAGCTATCACAAGAAAATTTAAGGGATCAAAATTCTAAAGAATATAAACAATTGGAACAATCCTAAAGCTTGGGTACCCAAACAAAAATAATATACTTCAAACTAAACCTTCACGGACCAAAGAAAATGTGGGACTAAAAAGAGTTTTTGAGATATTGTGTAGGTATGCTTTAAGTCATATGGGAGCTCGGATAAATGTTTTATTGACAGCGGCTTGCTCAAGGACATATGACGGGAGACAAATCCCAAACTTTCATATTTCACACCCAAGGATGGAGGATTTGCACATTTGGTGATAATTCAAGAGGTAAAATTCTTGGAGTGGAACGATTACAATTACTCTTCATCTTGCATTGAAAATGTTTTACTGTTTGATGGCGAAGATAATTAAAAGTATAAGCCAATTAGGTGATAAAAATTATAAGATTATATTTGATAAAAATCAATGCAATAGTTATGCATGCTCTTAATAATAAAAATATTATTTAGCGCATTAGATATGCAAATGTATACACCTTGATTTTGATAGTTAGTTAGTCAAGATATTAAATGTCTTGCGGCATAAATGAAAACAGTGGTTATGCATCGAAGATTAGGGACATGCTAGCATAGATTACTTCATAAAGTAAATAAGAATTATGTAGTTAAAGGATTACCTAAAATCAAGTTGTTAAAGAGAAAATTTATGATGCATGTAACTAGGGAAGGCATAAAAACATCTTTTCCAAAGAAGAAATATATTTCCACCTCTAGGCCACTTTAAACTGAACGCATATGGATTTGTTGGTCCAATAGAGGTGGTAGTCTGGTAGAAAAAATTATATGCATTTGTACCCTGTTGATGATTTTCACGTTTTACATGAGTATATTATACTCACAAAAATAAAGCACACATTGCATTGGGCAAAATTCGGTAAGAAGGCACACAATGAAATAGGTTGAACTATCACAACTAATTCGTTAGTGATAGAGGTAGAGAATTTGATAAATCAAGATATTGAAAAATATTGTGATGATCATGGATTTACACACACTTCTCTGCACCTACAACACCTCAACAAAATGGAGTTGTTGAAGTAAAAATAGATCTCTTCAAGAAATAGCAGAACCATGTTAAATGAACATAATTGACGAAGTATTTTTGGGCTGAACCTGTAAATTACAACTTGTTATATTATAAATCGTGTAGTATTGATCAAAACTTGAAAAGATCCTTACGAGCTTTGGAAGGAAGGAACACCCAATATTGGTTATTTTAAATTATTTGGTTATAAATACTTTATTCTAAATGACAAAGATTAATGTGGTAAGTGAGGCCAAAATCATTTGTTAAATAATTTAATTTTTATTTTTTTGTATTATTTTTATTTTTTTTTTTTTTATGTTGTTTTTTTAACTAAAAAATTTTAATTTATGATAAAGGACATATTTCTTGATATTCTATAATAGCCAAGGTTACAAAGTTTATACAAAAGACTTTAACTAGTGAAGATTTATACATGTTGCATTTGATGAAATGATCTTTCAAGCTTAAGAACATTGATGATGATGACGATATTAGTGTTATAGAAAATAATATTAATAATATCAAGATAAAAAATCAACCTCTCAAGGACTTAATAAAGAAAAAATTATGAAAAAATGGCATTCATCTTGAACAAGATCAACAGTTTTTCTAATCTTAAAAAATTGTTAAAGATTCACCCCAGTGAATCAAATTCTAGTCTGACTCCTTACAAGGTGTAAGTACCCGGTCGTTCACTTAGAAAAATGGTGTAATAACATGACTTTTGGGTGTCAGCAAAAGAAATTGATCTAAAATATTAAAGAAGCTGAAACTGTGAGTTTTGGTTAATGCCATGGAAAAAAAAGAACTTAACCAAATTTGATGCAAATATTTGGACATTGGTTCTGTAAAAACCCACACATCAATCAATTATTAGATAAATGAATTATTTGTCGTAAACAAAAAGGATAAAATGATATTATATTAGAAATAAAGCTACATTAGTAGCCCAAGGCTTCAATTAAAGAAGAAGGTATTGACTATGACGCGAAACTTTTACCCCCGTAGCTCGATTGAAGTTTACGAATGCTATAGATTTTGCTTCTAAAAACATTTTAAATTATTTTAAAATGGGATGTCAAAAGTGCATTTAACATGGTCTCATTTCTGAGAAATTTATGTTGAACAACCACCTGGTTTTGAAAATTACGAATTTCCAAATTCAATTTAAATGACAAAGCAAAAACTTGTAGTGGCTTGAAACAAGCCCCAAGAGCATGGTATGAAAGATAAGTGGATTTCTTTTGGAAAAAGGCTTTAAAGAGGAAAAATGACACTAATTTATTTACCAACTTAAAAAATTAATGATTTACTCATTGTGCCAAATATATATGTTACTAATATCATTTTTGGATCAACAAATGAGACCAGTGTAGTGGACCATTTTTAAAAATTATGCAAAAAGAATTGAAATGAGCATGATGGCGTGAACTGAATTCTTCTTGAACTCTTCAAATTAAACAAACTAAGAAATAAGAATCTTTATCAACCAATCTAAATATATAAAAGATTTTTCAACGAAAAATTTGGATAGAAAATTCAAAATTTATACAACCCAAGACTTCAACAACTAAAACTTGATAAAGATTTGACAAATGAAAAAAAGCAAATGTTGAATTAAGTAAGTAATATAGAGGATGATTGGGAATTTACTATATTTAACGGTCAGTAGGCCCAGATATCATAATTTGTGTTTTGCTATTGCTACGATTTCAATCATGTCAAAAAAATCACATTTAATTGCTTGTTAAAAGAATTTGCTATATTAATTGGCACAATAGATCTAGATTTTATGGTATCCTAAAAATTCAATTCATTGTGTGAATTTAGAAAGGTATTCAGATGCAAGATTTTGCGGGTTGCAAAATTGAATCGTAAAGTACAAGTGGTTAGTGGCATTTTTAGGACATCATTGTTTCTTGGTTTAGTAAGAACCCCAAAAATTCGGTTCTCTCTCCACTGCTGAAGCAGAATAATTGCCCGTAGGCCAGTTATTGTGCTCAAGATTTTTAGATGAAACAACAACTGAAGATTTAATAAAATGTGATCATATACCCATTAGAGTGATCATAACTAGTGCCTAAATATTTTCTAAAAATCCTATTTTCACTCACGAACAAAATATATTGAAATTAGACACTATTTATGCGTGATATGTTCAAAAAGGAGATGTAGAAATAGAGTTTTAAATACTAATTTCCAATGGCTGACATCTTCACAAACCACTCAAAAGGATCGTTTTTGCACAAATTCGTTCGAGAATTTGGTAGTGTAAATCACAAGATATTGCATAATATTTCAGGTATTTATTTTTCCTCTTATCACAAAAACTTTTACTATTTTGAATAAAATACCTGATTAAGCTCGGGCAAGAAATCTTTAGACTTTTCTGATTTTGAGTAAGAGACTCTCATGTTGCTTCCTGAAGACGGTTTTTGTGTTCAATCTCCAGTTCTAATATTTTTTTCCCAAGTCATGAGCATATGAACTACAAGTTTTTTAGCTCTTTATCTCCTTCTGAAGACCGTCATTCCTTTGTTCAAAATCAAAACTTGAGTCCTTTGCCTCTTAAACCTCATTCCCTCGAACATGTAAACCGTCGAGCCATATTTGAAACAGAAGAAGCCACACTGAATACTGTGCCATGGAGTCCATTAATGGCTCCGACACGCAGGCTCAGTCCTATTCGCCATAACGTTTCATCTTGTGGAGTAATTATCCCTTTAGCTACTGATGCGCAACTGCATCATCCAGCATCACAGAGCCATTAGTCCATGAAAGGGAACCGTTTGAGATAAAGATTATGAGCCCAATTTCGGTTGTAGCACGTCGGCACAGCATTCAGGTCAATTTAGTTGAAAAGAAGAAGAAATCATTTTTAAAAACTAGGAAAGAAACTGGTATCAGTAAATGAAATTGTCTTCAAAGAACCGGAAGGAGAAAGAAGAAAAGAACTATTTTGGGATCTAGGAAGGAGATTTTTTTTGGACAAAATATGGCCGAAAAGTCGTCCTTTTGAGCACAGCCGCATCTACCACTGACAAATCTTTGAATGGCGATTTTTTTTATTTTTTATTTTTATTGGTCAAGATCACATGCGTCATCACATGCGTCACCACACAGCCTATTCCCGGTCCAATCTCATCTATAGATTCACTTGTCTTCTGTCTTACCAAGCACATATTTCTATTCTCAGCTCAATCCTTCATACTCTTGAAAGCTAATCTTTTCCTTCCTAGTTTCCCTCAGCCTATCATCACTTCTTAATGAAGAAATGATTAGCAATCGCAAACCCTAATTATACAGTCTAAATTCGAAAGTAGAAAGATTGCACATCACAAACGGATTCACACAAAACAACAGAAGCAAAACTATTCTTGTCATTTCATCTAGAAGCAAAGAAAGATTATTCGTGACCATGCTCTAAGATGAAGTTATCCTTCTCTTCTTGTTGCATCATGGATTCTTTCCCATGATAATAATCTGTGACAGAAGAGAGAAAGCACACTGATATGGGTGTCTTACTCATATCTTCCTGTTGCTTGCCTCCCCTTTCTTGATTCAATGTTCACTATTTACACGCTTTCAAGCAAGGTTATCCGTTAGATCTACTAATCATGAAGGGGAGCATCTTTGCAGGGGATTTTCTACATTATGTCTTTTTATTGATGTCAAAAGGGGGGAACATTAAGGATATACAAAAATTTTGTTATTCTTACAATGAGCTTAATAATACAGAATGCATCTTCTCAGTGAATTACATACTGCTTTATTTAATCAGTAATAGTTATTACGATAATGTGGTTTAAAATTTATATCAATTTTCATCATCAAAAGGGGGAGATTGTAGCCCTATGGCGTCATCCGATGATGTTTTGCATATTTGATGTAAACGAATTATATATATTATTGGCTCTAATGTATTTAATTCAGTATGATAGTTGTAGAAACATTCAGCACACATTCTCAAGGACCAAAAGAAGCGAAGATATTTTGGGATTACAAGCAAAGACGCCTTCAGCACAACTCAACACTGAAAAATCTTTATTATGATATTCTTTGTAAAACTCTTGTATGGTTGAACTCTTGAGGCTCTCTAAAATGACCTTAATATCCTTCATACATTCTGAAAAATACAAAAAGTGGTCATTAAAACAAGAGTTTTAAAAATGTGCGTAGCAGATATTCTTGTTTTTGAAAACATGTGATTGCAATTTTAAAAAATATGCTAGCAAAAAAACATTTTTGACTTTAAAAATTTGATTCCAAGTTTGAAAAAATATGCTAGCCATAATTTTTGACTTTGAAAATTTGATTCCAACTTTAAAAAACATGGTAGCAAACAATTTCTAACTTTGAAATGTGGTTGCAACTTTTGAAAAATTGAATAGCAACAATTTTTGACTTGAAAATTTGTTCAAGTTTGAAAAATTGATTAGCAATAATTTCTGAGTTTGAAAATGTGATTTCAATTTTGAAATTCGCTATCAAATTTCAAATTCCCTTCACGGTTATATCTTACTAAGCCTATAAATACCATTCCTTAGCTCTCATTTTATCAAGTAATCAAGTGAGAAACAAACAACATTAGAACTCAAAGCATTCTTCCTTTTTCATATATTTCAATTTTCATTTGAGCTTCAAGGTTTAATCATACAAGAGTTTAGGAGAGATACATATTAATAAAAGCTTTATTTGTATATCCTTTTAAAAAGAGAATGTTATTGTGAGAGAAATCTCAAATCCTATCACAGTTGATTGATTAAGAGGGTTTGATGTCCTTGAGGGTTGGTGGGACCTTGTTAGGTGTGAAGGAGATTTTCACCTTGTGAAGAAGAGGGTGTGCCTTGGCGTGGAAATGTTTGAACTCCACCCGCACAAGGAATTTGGATTAGTGGATTGAAATCTAAAGCGGCTGTTGGGGAGTGGAGTAGGTAAGGTAAGGACCGAACCACTAGAAATCGCTAGTTTGAATCTTTCTCCCTATCGATTTATTATTGTGCTATCTTATATTTTTGCATTTACTGCTTCTTAAAATTATTTAAACTCTTAATCAGGTATCATTTTATTAAAAGAAAAAGTCTGCCAACAACCCCTATTCACCCCCCTCTCTAGGCTTGATTATCTGGGCAACAGCCCGAAATGGGAAACTCACCTATTGAAATACCATGTCGCCCAATACTTGCTTGTTGCAATGAGTTATCCACGTTCCTTGAAAGTCCTCCGTCTCTCTTCAAAATCATGTTCACTCTGCCGGGGTAGGTAAGCACCTCGCCTACCAATTGAAGGCTGAAGGGAACTTGAGGCTGTCACCTCCTCTTGGAATCCTACACTCGTTACTACTCCCTATGACATCTTCGTGATTTTCTAGATATCCACGGGATCACCTTCCATACTTAACTATCCACCGTTTTCGCCGTGATCTTCTCGCACAACACTCCATTCTCCATTTATAAAAGACCGCTCCCCCTCCACTATAAGGAGGTATGAAAAACTGCTATCTCACTCTCTGAGCCCTATACAATCTTATTAGTTGTGCTCTGTCTAGTTTGATTGTCTCGATCTGATCTCTACGCCGGAGGCGCAAGTCACCCAAAACCAAAACCGAGCTTAAGGAGTAATTCTGACGGTTGATTGCTCATCCCAAATTTCTACCACAACAGAATATATCATCAAAAGGTTTTACGTGCTTTCCTTTTATATATAGTAATTTGAATTCAAATAAATTATTTTTGTTTTAAAAACGTTATTTGACTTAAAAAAGTTCTCAAACGGAATGAGAGTGGAAACTCAATCCTATACTTGGAGAGTTGACATTCCAAATTCTTTTGTTTTTATTATAAGACATTCTACAAAATTAAATTTAATGATTTATAAAAAAATAAAATTTAAGGTTAAGCATA
>VIGQ01000069.1:25000-27500 GCA_009663005.1 Actinidia chinensis | reverse complement strand
TGTGAACCACTTGCAATTAATTTCCAAAAGCTATGTATGTTTAAGCATAAATCAAAAGTATGTCCGAATTTTTCACTTTCGCACATTATGATTATTTAAACCTTACAAACACTCTGATGTTGTGTTCAAAATGTCGCCAGTTTGAGACACTCTGACGTTGTATTCAAAAAGTAGTCAGTCTGAGTACTTTTAAGACAACTAGATATTTGTCCAGTTATTAATTTTATAACTTCCAAATTTACCTCTTTCAAACTCAATTGAATAAATAGATATACTGGACTATTAAAAATAAAAAAAAGATTGTGAAGCATGTAAATTAAGAGAGAACAAATATAGAAACCCTCGTTATTTATATTAACAATCACAAAACTTTAGGTGGTTCACCTTGCATGTGAGGTTATATATATCACATTAACAAAAGAAAAAATTTATGCTTTGCGCACCTTCAAAGTTATAATTTATCGTGGTCCAAGTTACGTTATTATACTTTAATTTTATTATTTTTTTAATAAAATTTGTACTTCAATAATAATAATAAAAAGTGTGGTTTAGTTATTGTTGTGGTAGAAAGCTGGGTTGAGCAATTAACAGTCCGAATTGTTTCTTAAGCTCGGTATATGCCCTAGACAACCTGCGCAAAAGGGCAAACGTTATCGGCCAGGGTGAGACTGCTACAAAACCCTTCAGCGTGGAGATGAGACTAAGATAAAAAGCTAGATCAAGTAGAATATCAAAGCTAAAGCCCAAGTATAGAGAGAGCAATTACCCCTTATGATGGAGGGTGAGCGGCCTTTTATAGATAAAGAATGGAGAGCCATGCGAGAATATCACGGCATTATGATCGAGCTGCCAAGTATGGAAGCCGTGTCTGAGGATCTCAAAGTAAAAGAAGGAAGTTGCCATATGGAGAATGCACAACGAATGTAAGAGGAGTGGCGGAGATGGAGTCTCACGGAGGAGGAGTCTCAAGATCCTCAAGGTAAATGGCGCGGTAAAAAAAACACATCGGCCGAGGTGAACCACCTCGACAAGGGGCACGACAAGGCTTGAAGGAGGACAAGGATATTTAGTGGGAACTTGGAGAACTGAGTGATGATCAAGCAAGGTATTGGAGACATGGTCTTTGTACGGTGATGATCTCAGATCGTCAACATGCAACGATTTTACCCCTCATCAGTTGCCTCCTACTCGAGATGCTGAGGTAAAAAACTTAGCATCATCAAGTAGCAATTTAAGTGTAGTTTGATGATGTCGGCAAGTAATGATGGCATGTCTCCACAGACTGGCACGTGGACGAGCGCATTATGGCGGAGTGACATTTTGGCAGGAACAGTGGTTACAACCTCGGAATTCTAAGCATCGTGCGATCTTAACCATTGAAGCAAACAAATCTCAGCCTTTGGTACTTCCTATAAATATGGGGTTCCACCACACAACGCATTCTTCCATTGCCAGAGATAACAAAATGTTGTTTTTGCTCCGACGTGAACCTCGCCCTTGCTAACTCTCTATCTAGCCATCATCTAAGTCATTCTGTAAGTATTACCCAACTACCTTTATTAAATATGTGGTTTATGTCTTGTAACGGCGACGTAGGAAACTTAGAAAATTCTCCACCTTTATAGATTTTTGATCACTTAGGAGAAAAGTCATACATGACCGACAAGATAAATCAACTTCCTTCCTCCCCTTGGGAGTTCCCCCTAGTCTTGAGGGCAGTCCCTCAGCAATTACTCTACCTCCAATTGAGAGAAGGAAATTAATACCATGACTCAAGACAAGCTGGATCGTCTTAGAGAGTCATGCTCCATTCCGTCAGGCGTTCAAATCAGGTTACCCAAGGTGGACAAGACCATAGCGTCTACTCACCTCGAGCGAGGTGGCCTTTTATGAGCCCGCCTTTCACGTTGGTCTTCATCTCTCAATACGTCCCACTATTAGGAGAATCTTGTATTTTTACAACACTTGCCCCACCCAACTCCTCTCCAATGCATGGCGAAGTGTTGTATGCACAGTGATGCTATGGCGAGCTCACAAATTCACCCTTTCCCTCAACGAGTTCAAGAGTCTATTTAGTCTGAATAAAAACTCAAAGTCAGACTTTGGATGGCTCTATTTTAAGGCTCGGCCAAAGAAGAACCTGTTAGCGGGTACCCTACCCCAGCAATGTCAAGGGATGGAAGAAGAAATTCTTTTTTATCTCGGGAGATGACTAGGAGTTCTCCTCGAAGATTCCGGAAGCCAGAGGTCCAAGGGTCCCGAGGTCGTGGGGCACCCTAGGTCAGTCTTCGTTCGCTAATTTGTCTTTTTTATCAAGTGTAGCACCTCGGGGTCTTGAGACCCACAAGTGTTTTCTTCCCTTTTCAGGTAAGCGCTACAACAAGTCGCCTGTCTTATCCAATATTCGAGGCAGATAGCTCGATGGGATCTTGAACTCAACTAATGGAGGAATCGTTTTACAACTCCAAGAAGTTTTCGAATCTAAGTCCTTCCTTAGGAC
>VIGQ01000066.1:630000-632500 GCA_009663005.1 Actinidia chinensis | reverse complement strand
CTCTCTCAGCCTGTCGGCCATCACCCCACCGCACCGATCCACATTAATACCTCCTCTCTCTCCATCACGACGAGAACCCCGACGTCGCTAGGATCCTGGGTTTGGGCCCGTCGGAGGTTGTTCGCCCTGGGTCGCAAAAAAAAACTAGTTCGGTTCGACGGTTTAGCAGTTTTAACCCGCGGGTTGTCCACCATTTCAAGCCGTTTTATACCTAACTGGGTTAAAGGGGGTTGATCTGACTGTTTTCCTGGTCTGGTCGACGATTCAACCGGCCGTCCCCCGATCCGGGTTTTCAAAACAATCAGAGTGGGGTTAATTTTATTCGTTTGAGAACAAACTCTTACTTAGAATCATTTATGCTAACTCCCTCGTGCTGGTTTAATGGAAAAGATGTATTCGCGCATTTAGTATAAAAGGTGGTGGGCGAGTTTTTAAAAAATGGATAAATCATATCAAGTGTCTGGAGTGCGTGCTCATTTCACTGCTACTGCGTAAGCCATTGACTTGTTATTACATGATTTGAGTGACTAGCTATCTAATACTTCAACTGAGGAGCCACTCAGTTTGTTATAGTTTCAGGAGGCCAACCTGTGTGATTGGGCCTTTCTAAATACATTTACGTTTGTTTTTTTTTTTTTCCTTTTTTCTTTTTCCCCCTCCAAATTTCAAAATTGAAAGTATAAAAAGATAAATATGAACAATTTGATTTACAAATGAAAACTTTTCATATTTCTAAATTTATATTGATAGGCTTATCAAGAATTCTTTTAGTACTTCAATAAGTAAAATTGAAGAAATATGAAAATACTATGGAGATTAGTGGAAAGAAAGAGTTAAATAGATTAAAAATTGGATAAATATATATTAGAGGTTAAATGGGCTTCAAAAATTGGAGGAAAAAAGAAAACATAACTAATGGTGCATGTGTTTTAATGTTTTAAACCACTCAACACGATGTCCCTATTTTTGTTCTAAGTGGTTGAGTCATACCTAGTAGGGCCATTTTTTTTTGGGCTTACTTTCCATCATTTTCATCATCATATAAATATTAAACTTTGTTGTGCATCATAATATACGGAAGTAATATTAATTATATATTAATAATACATTTATGCCTAATATGTTTGACAGTAGTGTGTAATAATAAACCTGCTTTCATAAGAAGTACCTAAATTAAGCATGAATCCACATGGGACATTTTCAGGACGTTTTTGAGACCAATACAAGATCCTAAAACAACTTTAAATTGTGTTGTTACTTTTTTTATTCCCTTTTTGGTAAATATTAATAATAATCAAGTGATTGAGCCCTTAGGCCTCGTTTGTTTTGCCGGACTGGATAAGGATCCCTCGGATTAGAAGGTCGGATTAAATCTATCGGTAGGCCGTTTTTTTGCTCCGGACAAAACTCTGGATAAGTGGTATTTCAAGTCTTATCCCTGTGCGTTGCCAAGGCAATCGGAACTGGACCAATGAAGGAAATGATCAATATACCCCCGTCATTTATATTTGCCCTCACACATAGAGACAATTTACTCTACTCTCCTCCTCCCTCTCTCTTATCTTTTTTTTTTAGTTTTGTTTCTTTTTTTTTAGATTTTTTAATAAATTTTTTTATTAAATTAAGTGTTATTATTTCTGAAAAATATTATTTTTAAAAAAAAACTTTATTTTGTTTAAAAAAAAATAAATTGTTCTCAATAAAATATTTTCAAAACTATTATTTGTTTATTTTTTTTTTAATTAAATATTTTTTTAAAAATATTTATAAAATATCTTGTGGCGACGAATAAATAGTACAGAACTTTTATTTTTGGTTAATAAGTCCACACACATTCCTGACAAATGATATATCCTTACTTGAAGTTTCTGATATGGGCCCATCCCCTTCTGTTTAGTGGCCGACAACAGATTATGTCTTTGCTTGTTATATCGCCCACAACTTGTCAAAATCTATATTGATCCGCCTTGCATTTATTTTTCAAAATACTAAAATTGTAATTGTTTAATAACTGATATCCGCTCAAAACCGATTAATTTGAGATTAAAACTGCAATTTTAAACATCAATACTCTTGCAATAATTAAAGACTAAAATGAAAACGAAAAACATTTATGGACATGTATAAACTGGTTTTCAATTTTTTGGTTTCATTATTTTTTCCCGTGTTCATCTATTCTAATAGACTATTGGAGAAAGATTAGATATTAGGCTTAGTTTGGGTTAGTTTTCTTTTTTTTAAAATAAATAGTTTTTTTTGATTTTCGAGTTTTTTTTCATGGTAATGAATTTTTTTAATCGTTTTATCAAAAAATTATATTTTATCGGCTCAACTTGACAAGAGAATCTAAAAATATAAAAAAAAAATCATCTAAATTTTGAAAAAAAAATCAAAAAAAAAATTTTTACTCTATATTAGTTAAATTCCTTTTGTCCTTTAGCAGAATTTTTTAAAAACAATTTAAAAACTTTTTACATTTTTTTTTTTTTATTTTCTTTTT
>VIGQ01000066.1:610000-617500 GCA_009663005.1 Actinidia chinensis | reverse complement strand
AAATCAAAGAGCCTCTGCGTTAATATAATTTATTATTTCAAAATGTTCTCTGAAACAATTATTATGGCAAGATTATTAATGTATTATTTTCCGTCCCTATATTATTGGTTTTTCGTTTTGAAAAATCTATTTTTTTAGGAATATAATCATTAATATATATAATTTTACATTGAATTTCGATTACACTCATGTAATTCATGTGTTTTGATTTTGATTTGATGAAATTGACCATGGTTATGAAAAGAAAGAGGATGAAGGAAAATTATACACTGTTCTGGTGGACTTGTTGAATAATGAACATAAATTTAAAATAGCTATAAATAAAATGAATTCAATGTGAGGAAAAATGGAAACAGATAGGACACGTGTTTGTTTGCCAATAATTTTCCATATTAAAATTGTCCAGTGGAACCAAAGAAACTTCGAAATAAATGTCAAAATATATATCAACACCAACATATAAAAGGCAAGATTGGTGGATCTAACAATCAGCCACCCATGTTAGTTATTGGAACTTGTGTGGAATACCAAATAGAAATAAAAGAATCACTACTAACTAATCATCATCTGTGAAGTTGAATAATGGATATGTTGCCTATTTAGAAAAGGAAATGGGCAAAAGGGTTAAGTAGAGACAAAATGGTCAAACTTATGGTGGCCAAACTTGTGGAAGGTGGGAAAACTAATAAATGTATTTGTTATGTGCGCAATTATAGAAAAAATATTGTGTTAGAGTTATACAGGAAATTTTAATTAAAAAAAAAAACCATCAGCTGATAGGCAAACTTTGTTGCAAAAATATATATTAAGGAAAGGAAATTCCATTACTCTTTGGATATGGTTGGTAAGATAAATGTTAGATAATTAAAATTATATTATCTCTAAAGAATAGGAGTAGGATAAGGGTTCAGAGATAGACGATTCAATATTCCTATCTAATATCTCTTAGGCTATAAGATAATTATATCAGTAATTACTTTGAGTTGTGTGGAAAATACTGCTATTAACTTCCCTTATGTGGATGAGTCCTGAGACATCATGACTTTAACGCGTGTTATATCTTGTGGTCATATGACTAGCTATTTATATATATTATTAAATAGATACAAATTCAAAGTGTTAATTAATTATGAACAAAGCAATTTTGGTTTCTAATGTGTGCATATACATTTTTTTATTTTTTCACAAAAAATAACATTAGAATAGTATTTGTGGAGAGAGAGAGAGGGAGAGAGACAGAGTAGAGAGTTTTATTGTTAAAACTAACCTATGAATAAACTTATTTTCATAATCAAACGCAAAGTTAACTTACTTTCGAACACTAAAAACTTTAGAACGTAAAACTAAATATAGCAATAGCAACCCACATAGTACGCGATTGGAAGAGCTATTACATTACCACAAATTAGGGACAAACTCATTGTCTAATCATGCATTGTCTAACATCATTAATAATATGTGGCACACTTCCTGTGGAGTTGCATATAGGCAAGGATGGAGGTGCGGGTGTTGACCCTAAGACTAGGACGCACATTACGTTTAACACCCCAGTAGCTAGCTGGGTTTTTGATTTCCACTTTTCTTACTGCTCTGTGAAGCTGGGGTATATTAGGGTCGGGACTCTGAATGGCAGATGGACTGTGATCTTCCCAAGCAGATGCTCTGTATCTTAGTCACAAAGGGCGTTTGTTTGTGAAGTGATTAAAACACAATTGCATATAAAGCAGATATGATTTTTTTCTTGGTTTTTGCTAATACTTGCACAGATTCAAGTATTTCGATTTAGATCTATTTTTGTTTGGATAGTTGTTGTTGTGAATTGTGTAGGAAATGTTTGACGTTTTTTAAAAAAATGTTACTTCTAGCCATGTATTGCGTATATCCGAGGAGGCTATGTTAAGTACAAATAGCAGGAAGAGGCTTAGGAGTTGCAAATGTGGAATTGATCAATGAATGAGGAGACTGGGAAAATCAAGCAGGTGACTAAAGGTAGTGGCTTAGAGCACACCACCGGTAGTTTAGAGCCATTCAGAGGCAAAAAGTCCATAATTCATTCCGGTAGTGAGAGTGTCAGAACGACTGGCTACACCGGACATTCCAGAGGCGAAATCAAAAATTCACATCGGTAGTGGTAGAGCACTAAACGGTAGTACACACTTCAAGAGGCTAATCAATTTCAAAGTTCAAGCACTACCAGTAGTGATTTTCAGAGGACATTACGGTAGATCGGCATCCATGAGCTGCAGGAGACAGAAGAAACTGGTAGTAGACTCTTCACTACCGGTAATAAAGGCTAAAAATAAAACTTTTCAGTTTTCTTGTATTAACTTTAGGTTATTTTGTCCTTCATTATGACTTTTTTAGGGGCCTATTAAAGCAACTTTTCTTGCAGATTTAGGGGGATTCAATTTAGGTTTAACCCCCATTTAGATCTTAGAGTTATGTAGAAAGAGGAAGAGGAGAAAGAAGTGAGTTTGTGTATTGATGGGTTGGATCCTCAAAATCTTTCACTCTCCTTTGTCTATTAATGGTTGTAAGTTCCTTTTAATTAAAATTGGTAATTTCAATTGGTGCTTTTACATTTCTATTTCAAGCATTTCAAAGTCTTTCATAGATGAAGATGAATAGCTAAACTCTCCCAATCTTGAGGTTGATTGTGAAAACGATTGAAGGTCTGGGATGAATAAGGGGTTGGTTGAGAAATTTATGTTCAAAGTAAAGCTTAGACTTTTATACTCTTTATTCTTTAGGGTTCTAAGAAACTATTGAAAAAAATTGGATGATGGAATGTCGGTATGATTATGCATGAGTTCATCTTGGCAGAGGATGGAGTGAAGAGTAGAGGGCAGAATGGGAAATTTGAGTATTCCGTTTGAGCGCGGGCTAAAACCGATTCAATTCTTAAAAAACTAAAATTTTACAGAACAAAGAGTTTGATTGCAAAATCTTTCGAATACGCAGACTCACGACGAAACAATCGAAGGATTTGAGTTATAAAACACCCCCTTGGATTTTATGACACGAAATTGGTTGGAATGATTTTTCCTTAACCCGAGCACTTTTTTTAAATTAACTTTAAAAACAACTTTGTTAAAGTCGTTCTATCTTACTACTTTTGTTGAGATTAATCAACCTGTTTTAAAAAAATAATTAGATTTTTATTTTTTTCTTGAGAAGATTTGTTCAACCTGTATGAGTGATATGACAGGGTTAGCTATTTCCTTTCAGCTTTGACTCACATTAACTCCTTGTGGAAATCGATCTCGTCGGACTTCGAGTGTATACTACTCCACTGCTTTCTTGGGGTTTTATCTAAAGTGCCACAAATGGCGAGGGAGATCAACGGTTTTGGCGCCGTGCCAGGGAGTTGAAGGAGGAACCAAAAAAAAAAACGCAAAAACTAAGGTAGGAATACACCCACCGCTGAGGAACATCTATGGCTTTGAACTGAGGGTAATCTCTTCAACTTCATTGTGATAAAATGCTAGGAATTTAATTCTTTCTTTTGATAGATTTCTGGGCTTGATTTAATTAGTCGCATACATATGCTAGGATCATTTAGAGGAGTTAGGAAGGGTGTGCTTTATTTGCTAATGGTTGTATTTTGAGCACGTTGATGATTGGAGGTCTGGAAGTAAAAAGCCGTTGCCGGCAATAATATCGCTTGGATTTTTTATGCTGGCTGACTAGGGATTTATTATTACTATTTGGCATTAACATGCATGCCCATTGGAATGAATAGAATATAGACGCATTTTACGAGTCGACCCACCACATCACCGGTTAACACAATTCCCAGAAATCTTGTTAGTACGTCGAACTAGACAGCTTTCCTTATGGAAGACCTAACAAAGAAGGTAGGGCCACCAATTTTGCTCCACCCACTTTGCCTCGCATGAATCCAAATGTATGCCTAACCTACCATGGGTGGATTGCCACAAAATCCTCCTCCCCCAAATCTGGCACCATGGCTATAAGGGATTATAATATTGGAATGCGGGAGAATACCAGGAGACAGGTGTGTGCCCAGATAATCAACCTTAAAGGGGGGTGAATAGGTTGTGACAACTTTTCTTTAATAAAAATTATACTTGATTAGAGTTAGAATAATTTAAGAAGCAGTTATTATGTAAGAATATAAATGAGCTCAATAATAAGAGATAAGGAGATGAGATTCAAACTCGGCGATTATAGGGGTTCGGTCACCTGACCTAAGTCCACTCCCCAAGCACACCACTTGAGATTTCAACCACTAATCCAAACTCCTTACGGGGGAGTTCAAACCTTACACGTCAAGACCACACCACTCTTCGTCAAAAGGTGGAAAATACCTTCCACACCTCACAAAGGGATCCACACCAACTTCTTGATACAATTAACTGTGGTGGATTGATGAAATTCTCTCACAACAACAATTCTCATTTTTGAGAAGGATTGACAAATGAAGACTTTACAATGATATCTCTCACTAGAACTTTGTACAAATTAAACTTGAAAGGCTCAAAAAAAATTGAAGAAAGTATGCTCTGAGTTCAAGCTGTTTTTTTACTTGATGGCTTGGATAAACAATGAAAGGTAAGGATATGTATTATAGGCTTAGCAAGAATTATAATCGTTCGTAGGGAAATTAAAATTTGTAGCAAATTTAAAATTGAAATCACATTTTCAAGTCAGAAATGTTGCCCGATCCAAATTTTCAAAAGTTGCCAACTAACATTTTCAAAGTCAGAAAATGTTTCTACCATTTTTTAAAATTGCAACCACATTTTCAAAGTCAGAAATTGTGCCTATCCAAATTTTAAAGTCAGAAATTGTTGCTAACCAATTTTTAAATTTGAGAATCAAATTTTCAAAGTCAGAAATTGTTGTTAACCAATTTTTCAAACTTGAAATCTAATTTTCAAAGCAGAAATTGTTGCTAGCTTATTTTTTCAAATTGAATCAAATTTTCAAATTCAAAAATTGTTGCCTAGCATATTTGTTTAACATTGCACATCACATTTTCAAAGTCAAAAAATTATGCTGCCTCATTTTTTCAAAATTGTAACAAATTCAAAGCTAAGAATTATTGTAGACATTTTTAAGAACTTTAATTTTAATGCATTTTTGTATTTTTAAATGCAGAAGGATATTAAGGTCATTTTAAAGTCTCAAGAATTTAACCATACAAGAGCAGTTACAAAAATACCCTAATGAAAGTTTTCTCTTAAGATCTTCAGTGCTTGAAGTCTTCTTACTTTGCAGTCCAAAATATATTCGATTATTTTGCTCTTTGAGCATAGTGCTGAATATTTTCTTGGCAAATATAATACTTGAATAACTATATAGAGCAATTAAGATAGAATTTTGTTATCATCAAAATATTTGCAACATAATCGGATTGACGCCATAGGGCTAACAATGGGAATCCCAAATCCGAACATTGAGAGATTACATGAACCCACCGCATCAAGCACAAGTTTCATGTATTATTTTTCCACCACACTATGCCACTATGAAACATACGGCTAGGTATGATGCAAAGTTCCTCAATTCCATGGGGGAAAATTCAGAAAGGCCTTATGTTTTTATTAACGAATTTGAAAGATGCATGTTCGTTAGTGATGGACAAATTTGTCTTAGGAAAATCTTTTCTCAAACTTTTTCTTTTGTTTAAAAGACACAGCCAAAACCGTGGTTTAATTCTTGAAGACCACTTTTCGGTCCACTCTTGGCAACTTCAAGTAGCATTTTGAAAAGTTTTTTCAAAAAATAGAACGGAGTCTTTTAGACACCAAATCTCAACAATTTCTCCCCTGTCGGGGAAAACTCTTCCAATATTAGGGTATTTTAAGGAGTTTCAACCTTCTAACCCACCCATGGCTTTTTCGAATGGCCCATCATAACATCTTTTTAGGCTTCTCTTACGCCCCAATTAGAATATTTATTGAGACCGTGCATAGAACTTTCACGAATAAGGCACCCCCATGAACCTTATTCCTATTTTGATTATCTCGCAAAATTGACTCGCGATTGGGCAACAACCACAAGGACCCCACAATTCCCGAAGATAGACCCAAACAACAAGAGTTAAATACCAACTGAAAGATGTTGACGATGTGAGTGCTAAAATTGCTACCATGGCAAGAAAGTTAGAGGTTTTAGAGATTTCGAAGGTAATGTGGTGAGGAAGTGAGGCTTAGAGAAGTGAGTTAGTTGTGTGTGATACGAAAGAGCACGACATCATTCTGCCCAGTTATTCCAGGTATAAGGAGTTCTGCATGGACCAAGTCAAATGTATTGGTCAATATGGCTGAAGAGAGGAAAAACCCCTAACTTCCCATACCTTATTAGCCCAGGGTGGAGATGATTCATCCAAATTTTCGAATGGCCACAATAAAGGGGACTTCAACTCCCCAAGTCATCAAGGAGGGTTTTAACAACCATTAATCTTAAAGCACCTCTTCCACATCCACAATCACAAAATTAATCAGCCTTCACCGGTAATCATTCTCGACTTCACCAAGCGTTCTAACAACCACCTAGGCCCAAACCCAGCACCTATCAACCGCCACATAAAAAGAACATCTGAGGATACCGTCCCAACAGTTATGCAAACTCAAAAAGATAAAAAATTGAGGTTTGAAAAGGATTTGAGACTTAGAGTAATTGACTTCTCCACACATGCCTTGACCCTTACTGAGAAGGGTAAGTTACCCACACAACCTCAACCAAACCCATCTAGGCATGTGCATTCAACTAGGACCTCGAACCAACTATCTTCTAGCCATGAGCAAGTTCAAGCCATCACCGTTTTGAGAAGTGGTAAGGCTATTGACAAGACCATTCTGCCTAGTGAGACTAAGGGTAGGAGAGAGGCATAGAGAGACGTCTAAGGTAGCAAAGGGTTCGATTGATAGAGAGGGAATACCGAGAGAGGATGAAAATAAAATTGAAAAAGGGAACGAAGAGAGAAGAGAAGAGAGTGGGTACGCACCCAACGGTGAGAAAGTCTTGAGGGAGGAACGTGAGATCTTGGCTCATGCTCCATTCCTCCATAGGTTAGCTAAACAAAAGAACAATTTGAGTTCCGAGATTTATGAGACTTTCAAGTAAGTCAAGATAAATCTACCTCTTTTGGAAGCCATAAAATAAGTGCCCTCTTATGCTAAATTTCTTGAGGATTTATGCACTGCGAAGGGGAGGTTGAATGTGAGAAAGAATGCATTCCTTGCTAAGGATGTTCATTCTGTAGTGCAAGTTAAGACCCCACCAAAGTATAAAGATCCTGGTTGCCCTACCATAACATGCATCATAGGAGACCATAGGATAGAGGGTTGCCTTTTGGATTTGGGATCAAGTGTGAACTTATTGCCATACTCTGTGTATGAGCAATTGGGCTTAGGTGAGCTGAAACCTACTAGGATCACACTCCAACTAGCAGATCACTCTATCAAAGCCCTTAGGGGGATAGTAGAGGACGGCTTAGTAAAAGTTGATAAATTTTAGTACCCAGCAGAT
>VIGQ01000066.1:550000-552500 GCA_009663005.1 Actinidia chinensis | reverse complement strand
AACAGTTCCAGAGTATAGGAACTTAAGGTTTCACATGATGGTATGTACGCGTTCATCAAAATGTAATTACCCACCACCACCTGCATGTCAACATTATCAAAAGAAAACAATGATGGATTCAGAGCCACCCCCCCATTTCCATGCTTCATACTCAGACCCATTGTGAAAGTCCCAAACTTCAGCTGTAGCAAAATTAGGCTATATAATCCCAATGTTGAACTTGAAACTAGTTTGAATAGTTTTGAAGTTTATGAATAAACTCATCTGGCTAAAGGCATGAAACCAGATCCATTAATGGCAGAACATACCTTCCTGTAATCTATTATAGCGAGTATATAAATTGTCTTCAATTTAAGACATGAATTCAACAAATACCCCCAGTTTGTATAACAAGTCCTAAATTGTTAGACTTCAACAAATAATCTTTAAACCTAACAACACCATTCTGGCTTGACACATGCTTCATAGGCATTACAAAAATTTCACTGCCATGCTAGCACCGAGTGTTTCAAGTTTCTCTACTTTTGGCCAATGCCTTCACACAAATCCCATGATTGAAATGACTGCTCTCCATGATTCGATCCACACAATTCATACATATAAATTACCACAAAAATAATATAATTACAACATTTTGGCGCCTACTTCCAGCATTGCCTGGCCATCAAAATCACCACAGAAATCATCTTCTGAAATGATCCTACATAAATTGATGCAACTCCGATATAACCGCAAAGATGGGAAAATATCAAACTGGAAAGAAGTACAGACTCACTTCCCATAACACAATCATGGCATCCTTATTTATACCCTTACGGCCCCTGTTGAGTGAATATACACGAACATCGGCTCTTTTCATTTGTGAATATCCAGTTTCAAATGTAGGATAAATGCGGCATGTGGTGAATGGTCGGAAAATGTTTTTGTACTCTTTATCCTGCACAAACTGAGGCCACAGTGCAGAGAGCATAGTCTCTCCATTGCGTCCTGCGTACTAGTTGAGACACAACCCCCATTTCCTTCCTCCTTACCAGAAAGAAGACATCTGATTCAATAGGTACGGGCCCTCCTTCTTGCAAGAATAATATTCTTCAACCAAATGCCCATTAGGTAGCATAGTCCAACTAGTAGCAAAGAATGAGAAAACTCCAAAGATTCACGTCCCACAAACCAGTGCAATTTGGAACTTAAGAAACTTGGTATTTCTGTTAATCTTAGTCAAATTCGAAGAGCTGGAGGGATGCAAATCATAAAGAAACCAACTAAAAAAATTGAGAAAGTAAAAATTAATTGAATAGTTCTTCGTATATACAAATAGGAGGTTCCATGGAAACTCAATAAATCATGTATGCATTCTTTTAAAAATATCTGCATGTAAGGAACCATAATGACCAAAAAATACCCATTACACAATTATGCTATGAACAAAATTGTACAAATATTTAACTTTGATCCTTTAATTGATAAAGCCAATCATCCAAAAACCGTTCCCTATAACAACCCATTCCATATAAAATATTTTACTCAATACAGAATTTCAACACATAGAGCAGAATTAAAGCTAACATACCAATGGGATTTCTCCAAGGTAGTCATTCTGGTCTCTTGTTCTCCTGCATAAAGCAAACAAAAAAAATATGAAACACTCCTTAACATGCAGTGTATATGTTTGAAAATCACAAAAACAAAACAACCACTTACCTTGGTTCTGCCTCGATATTGTGTCATTATGCCCACAAAGTAGAAAATGATTTCCTTGGACTGAGATCTATCACTTTTTCCTTCATTAATGAGAACATGTCCTTTTCTTAACTCCAAAGTCGAGAACAACATTAATCCACATTGTGGGCTCAGATGACCTTGTACATGTTTCACATGAGTAGTTATAGATAACCAAATTGGCCATTGGGCTGTCCTTCATAGTTGCCATACCAATACCCCGTGAATTCAATAAAAGCCATCTCATTGCCCCTCTTTAAACCCACATATTTCAATTGCCCCAATCAAATAAAAAACATTAATTGCATCATCATCATTGCCCAAAAAAACTTATCAATTTTATATCATCATGCCCTAAGCATATCTAATTACAAAAGTTGGTCATCATTTGGATAGTTACAAAAAGTAAATGACTCACATCAAGCATCCAAACACAGAATTATAAAAAGTAATATCTTATCAACCCCCATAGTTTACAAAAAATGGGGATCACCTGTGGTAGCACTATTTACCGCATATACCTAAATGGCTAAAACTGACTTTACCATCTCAAGACCCCCTCCACCCAACGTTGTTTCATATGATCGGGTATGCCAAAGAAGGCATCCAATCTTTCTTCTCCTTCACAATGATGTTATTGACCTTAACCTGTCCATTTCATCCATGTCAAGTTTCATTAACATCGCTAAGACAACTCTTTTCTTTTGTTTGAGAGGTTCCTTGTCCATAACCCATGCATTGGTCAATTTTTCCATATAGGCATTGTTTTGAGCTATGAACC
>VIGQ01000066.1:515000-525000 GCA_009663005.1 Actinidia chinensis | reverse complement strand
TTCAGTGATAAATTTTCTCGACTGCCTTTCACCCTCAGTGGCTCGTTTCACCATATAACATTTTAATCAAAAGGAAAGAAGTGTAGGGAAGGGAAGAACGGTGTATTGGAACCTGGGGAAGCTTTGATTTAGAAGCGCAATTCCATGGCAAACGCCATAGTTGACTACAAATCCCTGTTATGTCAACAATACCTACTACCAGGTTTGAAGGCTTAAAGGTCTAGCTTTGTGGTTTATGCATGATTTTACGACGATGATCGCATTTCTACATGAACAATAATTGAGCAACAGACCCTGGTTATAAAAAAGGGAGGTGGGGGTGAAGTGTAGCGTGGGGAGGCGGCCAAAAGATTGTTTTTAGAGGGGGGTATTGGTACACCGAGTCATAGTCAACTAAGGGATGATGCTGGTGGAGGTCGATAAGTTGTCCCTAGGACACAAAATTTGATCTCGTACAGGGAACAGGCATTATCTTTGTTGGTTCTTAGGCCTGACTATATTTTCTTAACTATTGCTTGGGTCTTAACTTCCTACTTACCCAAAGTACATCTTCATGTGAAGTTTGATTATCTTGTCGTGAGTGAAAAAAAGCGTGACAGGGTGTGTATGCTATTTCTCTTAGAAAATATTGAAAAGTTCGACTACTTAATTGGATGTTATTGATTTTGATACATTGTTAGGCCATTACTTGCGTCCATAATGAATTGTAGTTTGACAGATGTTGGACCTGTGACGGGTTGCATTAGTATAAAGATCCACCTCTAGAGCTTGCAATACTATCAATTCTGTTATGCTGATATTAGTATAGAATAGATTTTCTATTTTTCCTTTTCCTCTCGTTGAGAGAATTTTTCGTTTGTTTGATTGCATAATTATGTTTTTTCAGAAAATTGGGTTAGGCCGGTCAGCGAAATGCTATAAGGTGTGGTCGTGGTGGGCAGAAATGTTCAAAGACAAGGGATCAGTTTAAAGAGGCTGCAGCTGTTTATTTTCTTATTTCTGGTGGGTAATACCCCTAGGTTTTTGATAACAAAACTGAATTATATATTACGCTCTGCTCCTAAACAGCAATTTCTTTTAGGACCCCCACTTACATTCGGCTGTTACTGCTGGAGCCAAGCATCTTATTGCTACTTGTTGCAAAACACCTGGTTACGCAAATACGGATTCCATCTTGTTCTTTCGGGTGATCTGTATAAGAAATGTGAGTCAGGTTGTATATTGCAAATCATGCAAAAAAATTTCTTTCTGTATAATGCTGTTATGATCTAAAAATTTCTGCCTTCGTTTTCATCAGATAAAAACATGCATTCGTACATTATAGAGGTGCTTTAACTGTGCTCAAAGGAACTAAATGGAGCCATTTAGAGATCATGTTCATTTCCCTATTGGGCAAGTAAGTTCTAAGTATTTTCTAGTAGTTTGCATGACTAGCCATTGCATTGGTTGTATTAATAATGTGCAAGGATTTTACTACTTAACATACCTGGTGGGGGGTGGGGGGGACTCTATACACAGATGGTATGCGTTTCTTGGGCTTTTTGATGTGGCGATTACCATATAAGGACGTACTGGCCTGTAGTAATCAATCGAAGACAATGCAGGAGTTATTCCTGAGGGACTTCTTTCAAATTGTTCAGGTAATAAATAATTGCTTAATAGCATTATCAGAGAACTGAAATACAACGTTACTGTGCGGAGGTTGAAACATCCTAGCTAGAACTGTCGAGCTCATTGGTTTAACCGGAGCCTGGTGTGGTTCTTGCGTACAATTGACTTGCGCCAAACAAGGTTTTTCTATATAGACAAATGCCTTATAAATTATCACCACAATGTTTGATATTTTCTAATGGTTTTGGGAGCGTTTTTTGTGGATCCACTTGATTTATCTGGATTTTAACAAACGCCACAGTCAGACTTGTGAAAAAAAAATTCCATTACGAGCGACAGATTTGCACGAAATTTCATAACGTGCACCGCTATGTTGGTTTTGTTAGCCTTTCCTGTCAGCCTTGTTCGCTATGCTTCAAGAATTATGGGTGTATGCTTAGAATTATTGTAATGATATGGCAAATTTCTGATGAAAGGTGACGTGGGCAGTGATAAAAGACCTTCATTGGTCATCTTCATTGTTGGAAAGCATAGCTAAATATGTTTTAACAGTTTCTGTCCTTCGAGATGCTTATAAGTATTTTCGTAGTTATATTGTGTAACAGTGTCAAAATCTTGCTTCGTTGACTTTCTTGTTCCAGGCCAGCAAATAATTTTAGGTCTTCAATCTAAGATACTTGCGAAAAGAAACTTGGTGGAATGGAAAAGCGTTACTTACCAGGACACGATTGCTAACACCACCTGTCTAATGGCTGAAAATGGCAGGACACTTTTGATTTCTTTAGGTTCTTGATTCCTCTGCTCTCTCCTTACTCGCTTAAATGCATAAAAAAATTCATTTTGGCAACCCATGCGCAAGTAAAAATTGTTTCTGATGCCAAGCAATTGACTAATTTTCCAATCTCCATTGAAGGATTTTGAGTGATTTTCCAGACTCCCAATGGATTGATATCTAGTAGAAACCTTGTGACTCTGACAGGACAAAAAAGTACTCGACACAAATGAACACTGGCTTCTTTACAAAACAATAATTTGAGAACTTTTTTTTTTCAAAGCACATTTGAGTTCTATTGCCCTAGTTGTCTATTCAAACAGTTAGACCTGAATACTTCTTTTTTGTCTCTTGTTGTTTTTGAATAATATAGAAAACTGGGAAAACATTCGAGGTATTGAGGCTTCAGTTGCCCGTCATTGACACCCCCTCACTCAAGGTTGTTTTTGAAGATCACCGGACTTATGCATCATCTGAAGCTGTAAGTTATATTAGCCCCTCCCCCCTCTCTTCTTTACCTCAAAGTTTGATGTATTGGATATAAAGTAGTTCTTTTTCTGTTTCAAAAATCTGGGTTTTGTTGTTTCGTTTATTGGTACTAATTTCTTAAGTTTGATTCTGTACTTACTGTTGTAATTCCCGTACTATTATGCTTTGACTTTTTTTCATGAGCGCATTACTGGCTTACATTTGATGCTATTTGGATATTCCTATCATGCTCCTAGTGTTCTACCATTTTTTGGATACAATCTGAGACCTCCTTTGTGCCTGCTTACTACTTATTGTTTTATTTTTTGATGCAATCAAGCAAGTTCTTAAATTCAGGCATCCACTTCCCCTTGTATCTGTAGAATTTGATTTAGTTTTCGTTTAAGCACATCTTCTGACTAGGTTTAACTGGAGGAGTGGTAAAGAAGGGGTGTTGTATGGAGTCAAAACATTAACGAATGAATTGACATGTTCAACAATGTGTATGAGGAAAGTTTCTGCTAAAACATCGTTTGGGTAGGTCATTTGATTCTTTAAGTTGAAATATGTGGTTTCCTAGATTCTTTCTTTTGATGGGGTAAAGGTTCCTTGTGGGTTTAAGAGGCATTTGATGGATGAAGTTTCTATTGTGAAGAATCATTTTAAAGATCTATAATGAGACTTTTGCCTTTATGGCCATCTCAAGGCTACAATATAATCCTGTAGGAAACTGGCCACCCCCCCCCCCCCCCCCCCCCCCCCGTAGGATTGGAATAGTAGGGGTTCACTGTCTGTGGGACTGAATGATCCATTGTGCATGTGTTGAATGGTGGAATTCACTCAAGGGAAGGAACTGGTTGGAGGCAAATTTCTAAAGAAGGTAGGAGAAAAAGGTAACGGTGACATGAGGTTCTCTTTAGGGGCTTGAAATCATGCAAAGAGAAAATTCATTACAAGTTGCATACTTGATGGAGGCACAGCTTCCTTTCGGACTAAAGTCACATGAAATGCACCTTGGAAAAGATGCCAATTGCGAGATATTTAAAGGTCTCAGAGATGGAAAAATGCGGTCAGATACTTCTCCAATGCCTTATAAATAGCCTTAAGTTTATCAGTCTTTCTTTTCAAGAAAGACTATGTTTTTTAAATCTAAGGACTTCAGACCCATCAATCTTCTTACAATTCTGTTCAAAGCATAACTTCCACGCTACCTGACTTTTCAAAGCATTTCGTAACTCAAAGCACTAATTAGCCACTGAAACAAAAAATTGATAATCCTAACAAAAGGTGCACAATAAACGGAATCCTAGACCATATACTTGACACTTCCTGAGGAAACACATATAATGATAGGGCTTATATGAAGTCTGTTTTGGAGCATGCACCCACTCTAAGAAGAGTTGGATTGAAGGATCTATTGCCTTCTCCTGTTCTGTTCTGAAAGTCCCTATCATCGAAGAAAAGGAATTATTGAAGAATTCAAATGATTGCAAGTCACTAGTGGTTCTTAATTGGAGATTTTCTCTTTCTTTTTTGGTTCACTAGTGGCAGACATCCTGAGTATCACTTTTTCTGATACTGTTAGTAACGTTAAATTGGATAGCTTTAGGTTAGGATTTGCATATTTTATTGGTGATTTGCATAAGCTACTACCATTCTTGTTTTAGCCATTTTTTATTTGGTTAGGGCAGATTCCTAATTTGAATCTCTTCCTGCAGCGGCTTTAAAACTGGATTGAAAACAAGCCGGATTGGAAGGTTGCTTTTGAATTTGATGTTGCTGGTATTAATGTGATGATCTTCCTCTCCAATCTCTAGAAATGAAAAAAAGTGATATCTCCTTAGAAGGGGGTGTTATAGAAGTCCAGAAAGATGACAAATAATAACTCTTGTCCCCTGGACCTCCTATATCTTCAAACTTGTCTTTGGAAACCTTGCTTCTCTTTCTAACAAGATAACCTAGTACCGGACAAATAGCACAACTCCAAAGACCTCGAGCCCTCTTGTTGGAACTTGTTGGAAATAGGAAATATTCTAGGATATAACTAGAATATTTTCCTGATTTAGCTTGATTTAGTTCCTTTCTTGTTAGCCTTGATTTGTAATTATTTCCTTTTTATTCTCTGTAATTTGTGTATTAATACATAATATTGATAGTAGAAAATACAACAAATAATTCTCTTCTTCATTCCGTATTTCTTCTTGGAATTAGAGCCTAACCCTAAATTTTTTGATCCTAACCCTAACTGTACCTGCACCGCATGTTGACCAACCTCCGACAACCTTTGACGAAGCCAACCCAGGTCCCGGCGACATCGATTCAGGCTGTTGCATGTCTGAAGTTCCGATCTGGACCTGTCATGGTTTGATTTGAGTTTGACAGGCTTCGTGTGGCCTCGCCACCTCCGACGGACCATTGTTCAGGTCCCTCGGGCCTGTCTCACGCCTTGAAGCTCTGATTTGGCACCTGTCACGGTTTAATTTGGCTTGACAGGCTCGTTTGGCTCGCCGGACCTTATGATCTGGGCCCGTCAAGGGTCGATTTGACTCTAACAGGCTTCCTTGTCGCTCGTCGGACCTCCAATAACTTTCGATATTCCTCGCCTGACCTTCGATAGGCTTCCCCGTCGCTCGCCGAACCTCCGATCATCTTCACCTTGCTCACGTACATAGACCTTATATAGCACTGTGTAGGTTTGATCTCTGTGAGCGTAACTGTAGAGTGAATCTGCTGTCCTCCAAGCCATTATATAGCCTTGCCCTCTTGCAGCCCTCTAAGCCTCTTATACAACCCTCCTACAATCTTGTTCTAAATTCTATTTTTAGGACTTCATGGCTCTTCTCTGCTTGGCCATAAATAGTTCCTTGGTGATCCCATTTTTGACTCTTTTGGTGTGTGCACAGTATTACGGATTTATGGCTTCTCTTGTTCCCGAATTCTCAGAGACCATTGAGTCTCATTTGGTTCTGTTTCCTCTCATCCCTCGTCCAGATCTTTCCCTATCACAACACACCTGCCCATCATGTCACTATTGTGCTGTTAAATTGAAATAATTTTCAGATTTGGTCTCGCTTGTTTTCTCTTTCTTAGCGGAAAGGGTAAAACTGGATAGATTGTGGGTCACCACCCAAAACTGGCCACTTTTGATCCTACATTCCATAGTGGAATATTGACAACTGTATTATCTTGGGATGACTGTTCTACTCCATGGAGGACAGGATTTACCACATGTTCATTTATTAATGACCTTATTCATATCTCGTGGACTGCTCTGCGTCAGATGTAGGCTCATGTCATCATGGATTTCTGGATTTTAAGTTGTATCGAGAGATTTGCCAGACTTCACAGGGAGACCTGAAGACTCTTTGTTGCTGACAATTTTGGCTTCCCTCAGTTCCACTGGGACAGATTGGCACATTATGAGCATTTGAGTGATTTTCCTGCTGCAACTGCTATCATTGTTTCTCAGTGACTTGCTCATCAGCATACATACCAGTTTTTAATGGCTTTGAAGTCTTGAGTATGAATCTCTTCGTATTCATATTTTAAACACTTTTCCCTTACCATCTTTATATGAAGTATTCACTATTATTGATGGAGACAAGTGTCGTCGTCTTATTCAGGCTTCGCCTGCTATACCTATTGGGTCAAACCTATTGCTGATCAGATGACTTTTGGGATTTTGGCTAGGGTCCTCGATCTCTGGTTGTAGCCTATTGTGTTACTGTGGAGATATGGGCCATATAAGATGAGCGTCTTAAGCTGCATCTCAGGAATTAAGAGGGAAGTCTTCTAAGCGCGAGGAAAAAAGGGCTTCCTCGCACTGCACGTGCAAGTACACTCTGGTCCATATCTTGATTTTATCTCATATGCAGTCTCAACTTGGCTTATTGTAGTCTCAGCTGGGGTCCCTGCTTCAGCAGCAACCCTTAGGTTCTACTGTCATTCTGGCTAGAGGTACTCCTACTGCCTTTCATGCTAAGACTAGCCATCCTATTTGGGTTCTGTATTCTGGAGCCAACGACCATATATGACTGGTAAATTAACCGTTTTTTCATAACCTGTTGTTCTCATCCACCAAATTGTTTGTCTTGCTAATAGGTCAACCTCTACCATCCAACACAAGAGTGATGTTTGTCTATCTTCCAATATTACTCTCATCTGTTCTTCATGTACTTTATTTTGCTTTTAATCTTTTGTCTGTTAGTCGTCTTGCAAAGACTTTCAATTGTGGTGTTATTTTCTTTACCCATTGTTTGCTCTTGCAGGACCAGATTTCGAGAAGATTTTTGGTATAAGGGATATACGCGACGGGTATGTATTATTTAGGGATCCCTTGTGCGAATATGCTGACCTTAATTTTCAAGCGTTTGTTTTGCCAATTTTAAATTCTTGTATTTTCTCTAAAACTTTGCATTTGTGGCATGCTCGTTTTAGGGACATGTCAACTTTCAGTATCTTTGTCTTTGTTTCCTTATTAAAAACAAGCTTTCATGATTGTGTTTCTAAATAGTGCGTTTGTGAGTTATCGAAACACACTCGTTCCAATTATCTTTCTGTATATACTGTGCTCTTATTCTTGTATATACTGTGCTCTATTGTTTTTATATTATTCATTCCGATGTTTGGAGTCCCTCCCCAGTTATTGACTAGTTGGCCACCGTTATTATGTTATATTTATTGGTGATTACATCCATTGTACATGGGTTATTTGCTAACGAAAAAATCTGAAGTTTTTACCACTTTTGACTAATTTCTTGCAATGATAAACTTCAATACATACCTACTGTCTGTTATGCTTTGTTCTGATAACGGTCGTGAATATGTCTCTGATGAGTTTCGTTCTGAACTAGCCAAACATGGCATTCTCTAACAATTTACTTGTCCTTACACCCCTAAACAAAATGGTATTGTGGAATGCAAGAACCACTCACTCATGTCAATTGTCTGATGTCTCTTTCGTGGGATGAATGTGCCCAAATATTTTTGGCATATGGCTGTTCTTACAGCTGCATTCCTTCTGAATCGTTCCCCTAGCCTGTCTTTACAAGGTAAAACACCTCTTCATCTACTTCAGCCTGACTTTGCCCTTTTTTCCATCCTCCTTCGGATGTTTAGGTGTACGGTGTACCTGTTTTGTCCAGAATTGTCTTCATACTCACACTAAACTTGATGATAAAGCAATTCATTGTGTTTTTTTAGGCTATTCTATTATGTTTAAAGGATACCATTGTTATGATCTTGTCTCTTAGCGCTTATATCATTCTTTAGATGTTACTTTTGTTAGAAGATGTTCCATTCTTTGCAGGTACTCCTCCTTTCTCGGGCTCCGATGCAACGACTTTTCCTGCCAACTTAGACAGGCTTCCATGCCCTATTTCTTTGTTTGAATCCCTTCAGGTACAAGTACCTCTTGCATTGGCTGCTTGGGCTCCTTTCAAAGTTTACACTTGCCGTGCTCCGCCTTTGGCTCCTCTACCAGACTTTTCTTCGGTATCTGGTACTTCTCATTTACCTTTAGTTCCTACTTCTGTTTCACCACGTAATCCATCTCGTACTCGTCACCCTCCTAATTATTTTGTTTTATCTGGTAGTGCTAATCATCTTATTACCAAGTATATATTTTACTAGGGTCTTTCTACTTTGTATAAGCCTTTCATTGGTCAGGTTGCCTCTGTTCCGATACCTCTTTTCAGTGTCTGAGGCCCTTGTAAAACCCTTAGTGGTTTGGTAGCTATGCGCAAGAGGAGATAGATGCTGCTTGCACATATGTACTGGGATGAGCTTGTGCCTTTACCTCTGTAGAGCTAAATAAACCCTTTGGCAGTAAGTGGTTCTTCAATGTAAAGTTTTCAGGCTGATGGTTTATTGAGTGGTATAAAAGGCTCGTCTGTAGTTAAGGGATTTACTCAATTCCGGCAAGGTTGTCAAAATCGGGATCCTACCTTGGTCGTTTGGGGACTTTGGGATCGATCGTGGAATCGGATCGAGGATCGTAGATCCAAACCAAAAGGACAAAAGACTAACATTCTTGTAAACCTAAATTATTGAATAGAGAATAAACTTAAATTAAAAAAAAATGAGTTAAAATCTCAAAAAGAATAAAATGAACCACATGAGCATTGACATTCACAATTACCTTGAGGATGTAGCTTCAAATGGTAAGCTCACTCACACCAACTTTGTAATTTTGTGTTTATAGGTGTGTGAGAAGATCAAGGTTCAAATCCTTGCATTCTCACTTGTTTGCTATGTTCGATGAACTAGGCAAAGGGAGGGACCAAGCAAAGCAAAAGCAAGGGCCAAACTAGATATCTACGAGGCCTGGACTTGGATCAGCAAGAAACACACATACACTTGTGTTGCTTATGTTGTTACTTACATGAAAATTTGTCATATCAAAAGCAGTCTAGCATCATTAAAAGACTAGTCAAACCAAAGACAATTTCATACCATATCTTTTTTTTGTTAAGGATTAAGGAAGAAACAAAATAAAGAAAAAACGACAATTAAAAATTAAGCCAGTCATCATCCCGTTGCCAGAAATCATCGTTGGTCAAAATCTTCATTGTTGTCAGATCATCATTTTCGACGCTATTTTGCCTCGGCCTCCATCATCACATCAATTGTAATTCATCAACATCATCGCCATATGTCTCATCATTGATTCCCCACATCACCTGCAAATCTCTGAAAATGGCATTCTCTCCATGATCATCATCACTTACTTCTAATTTTCCTCAACATTATCTCTCAATGTGATCATGACCTAAGCTACGGTAGAGTAACAAAGAAAAGGACGAAAAAGAAATTGCCGTCTAAGTTATGGCATTTCAAATTTTTATAAAGTCAAAAAACTATAAGTGAAGTCATAAGCTTACTGCTTTTTCCAAATTCCTACAATGGCTTCTACTGGGCATCTTCATCCGAGTTCCGAAATCATACTCACGTTGATATTCCTCTCAAGTATCCTCACCAATCACCTTGTCTGTTGAAAGCCGACTCCTCTTTTTCGGTTACCCATTCATCATCCGTGGATATCATCCAAGCATATTTGGACTCATGAGCGTGTCTATTCACATGCCTTTTGTCTCAAGTTTCAAATTGTCACATAACAAAAACCAAGTCATTCGACTTTCTTTTGTGTAA
>VIGQ01000066.1:465000-467500 GCA_009663005.1 Actinidia chinensis | reverse complement strand
AGACACAAGGGTGTTCCTCTCTTCTTTTTTTAAACGAAACTCCCAAATAAATTTCTGTTGTCTGTGTGTATTGTGTGTGATAGGTGATTCTTTTAAGCACAACAATTGATATCAGAGCCCAAGTCAAAATTTGGGTGTTCGCATAAGTGCTCAAAATAAATTTCTGATAGCACCAGGGTGTTCCTCTCTTTGAGACGAAACTCCAGTATCAAACTGAGTCAGAAACGGACGCAGAACGTGCCCCCACGCGCCGCCTGATCATAGGCACGTCAAATCTATCTCGACCACGCACTTCCACGCGCCAGGAGGTGGTCCCACGTGCTACCACGAGCCCGGGGGAAGACCCACGTGCCTTCACGCGCTAGTCATGCAAGCACTTGCCACACGAGCGCCACGCGTGCTCCTGTGTCACGTAGTCGTCCAGTCAGCGCCACGTTAGCCACGTCAGTGCCACATCATCAAAGGAATATTCCCTCGTAAATTACAATTTCAATCCATAGAGTTCCTGATAATTACAGTTCAGTCCATAGAGTTTTTGTTAATTACAGATTGGTCTCTAGAGTTGCTACAAATTATATTTTAGTCCTTAAAATTTTGGATATTTATAATTTGGTCCCAAAACTTTCTGATTTTGTCAATTTGGTACCATAATTTTTTGATTTTGACAATTTAGCCCTTTCTGAGGTTTCTCGGCATTCCGGATTCATCCGCAAGGTTGGTTTTTTGATATTTTGCTTCTATTTGAGAGAAGTAAGATGGCAAAAAATAGTTTGGATCATGATCATTTGCCTCAGTGACGAATTACGCCATGTGAAAACCAAGGATGGAGGACATCTTATTCTATAAGGATTTGTATGACATTTTGAAGAATAAAAGAGGACAAAACCTGCAACGATGAAGAGTGAGGAATGAAAGAAGATGAACATGAAGACAATTAGACTAATCAGACAATGCATTAGACACTAGGTGTTCCATCATATAACACAGGAGGCGAGTGCTTATGAGTTGTGGATCAAATTGGAGGAGATGTACCAGGCGAAGACATCTCAAAATAAATCCTTATTGATGAGGAGGCTTGTAAATTTGAAGCTTACTACAATGGTGGAATATACGAGTGAGTTCCAGAAGTTGGTCAATCAATTGACCAGTGTTGACCTACAATTTGAGGATGAGACGCAGGCCCTACTGGTTTTGAGTTCCTTGCCAAAAGTTGGAAGAGATTGATAATTTCTCTTAGCAATTCAACGTCGAATGGGAGTTGACTACGAGTATGGTAATGGATACCCCTATTCAATGAAGAGGCTTGGAGGAGAGCGATGAGTACGGCGAGATAGTGATGATTCGTGAGCCCAGCTCAGAACGAAGCAGGGAAGAGGGTCCAGGTCAAGGAAGAAGTCGGTACTGAGAGGGATGACGGAGGTATAGTCTAGAAGTTGCAACTTTTACGTGTTTTTCTGCGACTAGGAGGGGCATATCAGAGAGACTACCCCTGGTATAAAGCATAGAATGATCAGTTTTTCGAGGTAGCCATAGTGGCACATATTAGGATTAGAGTGGTTCCTAGAAGCATCGGCAGATGAAAAGTCATATTACGTATTGAATTCAGGCAGTGCTTACCACTTGTGTAGAGATAGAGAGGTATTCTTTATATATGCAGCATGTGAGGGACTTATACGGATGGCGAACAACATGGCGAACAGAGTTGTTGGCAAAAGAATAGTCCGGTTCCGCATGGTAGATAGGAGGTCTCTGACGTTAACCGATGTAAGACATGTTCCTAGTCTACAGAAAAATTTGATTTTTATTGGGATACTAGATTCAAAGGGATGCAACTTTGAAAAACTAGTGAGGAATTCTGAGAGTTTTCAAGAGAAACAAGGAGTGTTGTGGGCGATAGGAATACGTGAGGGACTATATCGATTAGAAGGGAGTGTCCAGACAGGGGGGGGGAGCGCTACTGTTTGACATGGGTCCAGTGTATAGCAAGAAAACGGGACAAGGGAAGAAACGTGCACAAAGGATGCCAAAGCAAAGCGCAAAGGGTACCTGGAGGATCCAGAGTGGTGACAAGGGTGCGGGAGATGATTTGAGATATGTGTGAAAGCTGGCCAGACACGAGTGGTGCAACCGTGCAGAATGTCCAGAGAGAAGTTCAGAGAAGCGAGACAAAGTCAATTTTGAAAAGTTGTACAACGACTGGCGCGCCGTTGTCGCAACGAGTCTCTTCGCTCATCGATTGATTAATGGTGGTGATCTCTTAGTTAGTGCACACAGGGTGGAGAGATAGAAGCACGACAACTCACCAAAGTGATGTAACTTTGCGGCGCACTCCTTGCGGGGATGCAGGGTAACCTCAATGAAAAGGTGCAGCACTTTGGTGGGGAGGTGCATACACTTTAATGGGAAGTGGAGAAAACCGTTGATGAGACAAGATATTCGCGGAGCTGTCTTACAGACTTATGGGTGAGGATGAACAATTGAAGACATCGATACCCTCCCG
>VIGQ01000066.1:422500-427500 GCA_009663005.1 Actinidia chinensis | reverse complement strand
TCTCTATATGAAAAACACTTCTCTAGAGTTTCTCATCTTCTTCGTACCATCACTCTTTTAATTTATATTAGGATTTTGTCAACAACTTTTTTTTTGAAATCCATAGTTAGAGCTGACTCAATTTTAGATAGTTGGACAGCTGAGAGTGATCTTACAAGTGGCGAAAAAGTCTCAAATATAGGTCATGACTATATACCTAAATGACCAATGATCAGGCAATTTGTTACTTTGTTTCATCAAACTGTATTTTCATTCTACTACCATTTATTGAAGTAGATCCAATAACATTGTACTGATGCATATTTGTATTTTGATAGATTTTGAAGTAGAAACGAAATATTAAATTGAGTGCGTAGGTTGGTTGGTAAATTGGCATCATGGTGTTATTAAAAAGGTCTGCTAATTTAAAAGGAGACAAACTCCCGAAATGCATTCTTGGTTGTGAAACGTATGAACCGCACGGTATCTTCTGAGGGCCAACCCTTGGAAAGAAATACTAGAACCAAAAAATGTTGTTGCCCATTTAAGCTGCGAGATGTAGCAATACCTCAAGATGGTGTCTACTGGTGAAGTGCGATTTTCATAACCATGAAACAACATAATATCTTAATGATCAGAGTACCCGTCAAGGCCAGTAGAGAACAATTTGTGCTCGAGATGGCTGGGAGTATAAAACCTCGTGAAATTCTCAGTTTCCTGAAAGAAAGAGACTCTGCAAACACCACGGGGATTCAAAGCGTTTATAACACTATCTCTAAACACAAAGAAGTCAAATGTGGTGCCTTAAATTCATATTCCAGCAGGCTTGATCCAATTAGTTAGTAAAAGATACCTCATACATTTGACAAATTCAGATACAAACGAAATTAAAAATATTTCTCGGGGTAACTGGGTTCTCCTAAAAGGCTGAGGTATTTATCAAATTTCCCAATGGGCGATCATTGATGCAACAAACAAGACCAATGAGTACGCATACCCTTGTGGAGGTTTTTGGTATCACGTCCACACTGCGAACAGTACTCACTATGTTCGCAATTATCTTGCTAATGAGAAGAAGATCGGCTAACATGGGTTTGGTATCTTGATGATTGAAAATGGAGAAAATATGTAACGTGTTGTTTCAGATCGGGATTTGGCACTTATGAAGGCCAATGAAACATGTTTCCCACGGCAAGTTCAAATACTTCTTTTTTGGGTTATTTGGAAACATAAACCAGAACGTGGGTGAAGTTACTGCAGCCCTATTCTTGGTTCGGAGATGAAACGATTTCTTGTATCATTGCACTCGCTGTGGGGGGTCGGTTAATTATGTCATCAGCCACCAGAGTCTTACCAACAAAAAGTGCACATCATTGTCGGGGAGTTTAAAAAATCCTACCGTGCTGCAACAAATACCTAGGAAACCTGGATTAATGCCATACAAAGAGCGGTTTGTAGCTGCGTGGATAAATACTTTCATGCACTTTGGAAGCAATTCAAGTCAAAGGTATAATAATTTTATTGCAAAGTACTTTTTGTAACTTTCTTATTTAAAAATAGTGCATGTTTCTATTACAGTGCGGAGTCTGCCTATACCAGGCTAAAGCTGTATCTGGGGATACCATGTCATCGCGAGATACATCCTTTGTGAAAATTTTCAAGATGCTAAGAATTCAATTCGGCCTCATTCAGAAGTCGTTCGTTCGAGAGATCTCTAAACATTCCACGCCATAAACAAATGGCTAACTACATTTTCAGTGTTGTAATATATCAAATTTCGTTAGAGGCGTTGGAGTTAATCGATAAACAGTTAACATCGCTTGATACTGGCCTCCCCTTTATGCCGACTATTGCAAACTGTAATTAAAGTAACAACGGACTGCCATGCATGGCACGACCTGGCTAATACCGTTCGCTTTGTATTTCATTCTAACTGAGGATATTGATCGCATTGGACTAGGTATGTATGCATGCAGACCGCTTGGTAATGATGGACCACGACATGACAGACATCTGAGGTTTTTTAAACTGTTAAAGGGATGGATCCATTTACGCGGGATAATTATGATAAACAAAGGTTATCGAATGACGGATTTATCTCATAGTACAGTTCAATCCCCGATGTATAACACAGAACATAGAGGTCGACCTGCAGGCAGAGATGAGCAAAGTAGACATCGCATACCTTCTATTCTAAAGTCATCTACTTTAGGATCTAGGAGGCATCTAACTCAACTCTAGATACACCGGTCAGTCAACCGGATGCAATCCCGAGAGCTCATTAAAATCAACCTCTAGCTCCATCCATCTTGGATCACTTCATTCAGAAATTACCTGAGACTTATCAGGATTTCATTAGTTACACTGTTGACATCCAAGCTGATAGTCATTGTGGATTCAGGGCGATAACTGCACAAGTAGGGTATTGCAAAGACGATTGGAACAAAGTACGAAGGACTGATTGCAAGAGATTCAGAAAACATGGACTATACTATTGTGTTTATTCAGAATTTACAATATGTAAAACTCTCTGTATTCACTTAGTTTGTCCCAGCCTATGGCGCCAGAGGCATATTGGATGATGTAGAGTTTGGAGTTGTTATCGCATCAAGTAGAATCTTGTACTGCACATGTTTGACACATCATCGGCGTTGTTAAAAATGTGCCAAAAACAACTACCTTGATGCAAGTGTCAAACATGTGCTATTGGATGACCGCGAATGATATGTGTCGAAACATGTGCAAGTACAAGCTTATAACTATAGACTTTGATGCGATAACAAATCGCGGGACGACAAACTTATCTAGGTCCATCCATATGAGGCCTGGCGACGCTGGAAACCAAAACTAGTGAACTATGCAAAGAGTGTTTACATAATTGTATTCTGGATAAAACACATTGTATAAGTCCATGTTTTTCTGAATCTCTTCAATCAGGTCCTTCGTAACTTGTTGCCCAAAAATTTTTCCGGGGGTTATTTGCAATACCCTACTTGTGAGTTATCGCCCTGGAATCCACAATGACTATCAGCTGGATGTCAACAGTGTAACATGAAATCCTGATAAGTCTCAAGTAATTTTTGAATGAAGGATCAAGTGGCTGGGCTAGAGGTTGATTTTAATGAGCCTCGGGATTGACATACGGTTGACTGAGCCGGTCTTTGTATTCTAGAGTTGAGTTAGATGCCTCAGTAGATCCTAAAGAGATGAATTTAGAAATAGAAGGTATGCGATGTCTTAACTTTGCTCATCTCTGCCTGCAGGTCGACCTCTATGTTCTTGTTATACATCGGGGATTGAACTGTACTATGAGATAAATCCGTCATATCGATAACCTTATTTATCATATTATCCCGCGTAAATGGATCCATCCCTTTTAACAGTTTAAAAACCTCAGATGTCCTGTCATGTCGTGGTCCATCATTACCAGAGCGGTCTGCATGCATACATAACCTAGTCCAATGCGAGTCAATATCCCTCAGTAGAATTGAAATACAAAGCGAACGGTAATTAGCAAGGTCGTGCATGCATGGCAGTCCGTGTGTTACTTTAATTGACAGTTGCAATAGTCGGCAATAAAGGGGGAACAGACGTATCCGCGTTTGTACTTGTTATCGATTAACTCCAACGCCTCTAACGAAATTTGATATATACAACAATGAAAAGTAGTGAGCCAATTTGTTATGGCGTGGAATGTTTAGAGATCTCGAACGAACGACTCTGAATGAGGCCGAATTGCATTTTAGCATCTTGAAAATTTTCACAAAGGATGGATCTCGCGATGACCATGGTATCCCCGATACAGCTTAGCATGGTATAGGCAGATTCCGCACTGTAATAGAACCATGCACTATTTTTAAATAAGACAGTTACACAAAAAGTACTTTGCAATAGAAATTATTATACCTTTGACTTGAATTGCTTCCAAAGTGCATGAAAGTAGTATTTACCACGCAGCTACAAAAACCGCATTTGTAGGCATAATTCAGGTTTTTTTCAGAGGTTTGTTGTTGCACACGGGTAGGATTTAAACTCCCCCGACAAGGTGTGCCACTTTTGTGGAAAGACTCTGGTTGATGACATAATTAGCGAGTGCAACAATGAACAAGAAATCGTTTCATCTCCGAACCAAGAATAGGGCTGGCAGTATTCACCACGTTCTGGTTTTATATTCCAAATACAGAGGATGTGGAATTGTCGTGGGAAAACAGGTTTCATTGGCCTTCATAGTGCCAAATACCGATTGAAAAACAAGCCCCGATGACATCATTCTCCATTTTCAATCGCAGCAAGGTACCCAAGACCCATGCTAGCCGATCGACTTCTCATAGCAAGATATGCGAACATAAGTATGCTTCGCAGTGTGGGTGACGTGATACTCAAACCTCCAACAAATGGTGTGCGATAGTCATTGGTCTTGTTTGTTGCATCAATGATCAGCACAGTGGGAAAGTTGATAAATACCTCCAACCTTTTAGGATAAACCTAGAGAATATTTTGTTTTAATTTCGTCGTGTCTAGATTTGTCAGCAATGTATGAAGGTATCTTTACTAATTAATGATCCAAGACATGCTAAATAGTAGTTAGGCACCACATTTGACTTCTTTGTGTTTGAGATAGTGTTGTAAACTTTTGAATCCCCGAGTGTTGCAGAGTTTCGTTCTTTCAAGAACACTGAGAATTCATGAGGTTTTGACTCCCAGCCATCTCGCGCACAGAATGTCTCTGCTGGTTTGAGCCTTGACGGGTACGGTGATCATGAAGATATTCTGTGTTTCGTGGTTATGAAAACCGCACTTCACCAGTAACCACCAATGACACCATCTGAGGTATTGATTACACGCAGCTCAAATGGGCAACCACAGTTTTTGGTTTCTAGTATTCCTTTTCAAGGGTTGCCACTCAGAAAAGAATTATGGCAGTTCATACTTTTTCCCTTTTCACAACCAAGAATGCACTTCGGGAGTTTGCCGCGTTTTAAATTAGCAGACCTTTTGATAAGAAGCACAATGCCAATTTA
>VIGQ01000066.1:415000-417500 GCA_009663005.1 Actinidia chinensis | reverse complement strand
AATTATATCAATATTATAATTTTTCCCATAACGTTTTATGGCTATTGAGGGGCAAAATGGTCTAGAAACTACAAAAATAAAATATTCAAAAAATTCAAAAAGAACTATTGGGAAGGGGGTGGGGAGTGGGGTTCAGGCTCAATTTGAGGCCGGGCTTAGGATGAGCTCAGGCTCGGGCCCATTCGGACTTGAATTTGGTAAAAAATCTGAACTAGTTGGTTAGCCAGGCTTAGGGGGGTTGAGCCCAGGCTTAGGCGCCCCAGCCCAATTGACACCTATAACTTTACCTTTAATTTTTATTTTACACCCTTCAAGTTTCACCCAATTTTTATTTTCATCCCTTATGCTTTAATTTTAATATATTAATTCTAAAGTTTGTAAACGCTTGCAATGTGAAACTTCAGGGAGTTCCATCGATTTTGAGATGGAAGTGGCACGAACATGACTTGTAAAAAAATTTCCATTGCAGCCTTTCTCCCGTCGTGAGACTCACTAGAGCTCCTTCTCATTGTTTCCCCGTGATGTTAATTTTAATCAATTAGTAATTTTCTTTTTAAAAAAACTGATTTTAGGAGTTTACTTTTTAAGTGTTCTAATTCAAACGAGTAAACTACAAAAATCAGTTGTTTTTTTTAAAAAATATTTATTGATAAAAAAATAAATGTGAGATAGTTTATGACTAAATGGTAATGCTATAAGAAAAAAATAAATGACTAACTTTTGTATTGATTTTTTTAAATTTGATAAGAAAATTTAATTTTAAAGTACGTTTAGATTATGAGAACTGAAAAAGTAAACTATGTAGATTTTTTTTATTCAATATATTTATTGATAAAAAATAAAAATTAGGTAGTTTATAAATAAATTGGGGTGGTTTTAGGGAAAAAAACTCTATCTATCTTAATTGATGAAATTCTATCTATCTTAATTGACGTATTGAGAAAAAAAAGAATGTCCTAAATCTAATGGCAAACTTGGCATTTTTGAAAAAAAAATTAACATTAGGGGAAATAATAGTTTTAAAAGTAAGGGATGTTAGTAATATTTTTAAAAAATGTGACTGTATTTGTTAGAAACCTCAAGAACAGTCAACGAAATTTAATCTATTAAAAAAATATAATAATTGTATGAAAATAATTACTATTTTAAACCATCATTAATAGACACGCTCTTCTTAAAATTATTTTGATAAACACTTCTTTTTAGTCTTTCATTCTAAATAAAATAAGATTAATATGAAATCGTTGCTGACAATAATATTTTTGATAAAAACGTGTTAATTAAAAATATTTTTAATAAACGTGTTTAGTGATCACGTCTCTATAAAAAGCATGAATGCGATTAACACTTTTATCACAATTTTTTTAAAAAAAGGTTAAACCTCATTGTCTAATAAGTTTTACACCGGGCCTCCTCTAGGCATCATTTTTTCTTTCCCAAGTCACCGTACGTGAGAAATCATTTTTTGGCCTGAAAACATGGAATCCAGAGCGCAAATTGGCCACATTGCCTCTTGAACCAAATTGGGGTAGTCGTTGATACCATTTTCAATGAACAAAATCCTACTCCGGGCCTCCCTTTGGCATTATGCTTTATTCCCCAAGTCACCATACTTGAGGGGTCATTATAATGGAATATGGAGTAAAAGAGGGCCATATTGCCCCTCAAATTAAAATGGAAAAATATCGATGTTATTTTCAACAAACGCATAAGTTCTATTTTTTATTTTCACTTTATGTTTCTCCCAGTCAACAACCGAGGAGACGAGGCGGCGAGGCGACGAAGTGGTTTGATATTTTGGAATTTGGAGTAAAAAACAAAGCCATATTGCCCCTTAAACTGAAATATGACAGATGTTGCAGCCAGTTTCAATAAAAGCATTTTTTCTACCTGCATAATTAATTATACACATCCCTGTCACATAGACAGTGTATTGACACAATCTTTTTGGTCGGTCTCAATATTGATAAAATATCCTAAACACACGTTAGTCAGACATCTCCCAATCGTTCTTCGATTTTTATTATTTCCTTATTTTTGTAAAAAATAGGACAAAAACACTTTAGTCTCCAATGGTTTCTCACATTCTTTTATTTTTTTCTCTTATTTTTTGAATTTAAAAGAATGGTGGTGTTGATCTCCAATAATTTCTCCCATTCTCCTTTTTGGTTCATTTTAGTCTTTAATGGTATTCCCCCATTCTCCCATTTTTTGATTTAAACAAAAAAAAGAATTTTGGTCTCCACTAGTATTCTCCATTCCCCTAGTTTCAATTTCTCATGTTTGATATGGGATGAATATTTATATTTAAAATTCTGATTAATAAGAAAATTTAAAGCAACATTTATATGAGGGTAAACTTAATCTTTTTTAAAAAAAAATATAGCGTAAAACATAATTGAACTTAAACCGATACGTGCTATTTATTTATATATATGAACAATACTAAAGAATAAAATCAGATAAAGCAATAAATAACTATATATATAGATATATAAAT
>VIGQ01000066.1:332500-335000 GCA_009663005.1 Actinidia chinensis | reverse complement strand
TTTATATTTCGCACGTGTGAGCTGGATATATACTAAGTCGATGATAAATGAAAGGAAAAAAAGGGATCAGGTTTTCAATTACGGTTCCCCTCTCTCTCTCTGATCACCAGTAAATTAGTAAAAATAGGGTTCGAATGTTACAAATAATAAGGATTTTGAACCAAATCAGTTAGTAAATCTACAATGTCTTAGCGATTGGGAGGGGATGACTATTTTTTTTTAAAAAAATAGGATAAATTACACTGACCTCCCCTGAGGTTCTGAGTTAATACACAAAGTACCCATGTCGTTTGAAAAATTATAATGACCTCCCCTGAGTTTTTTCCCTGAGATTATGATTTAATACACAAAGCACCCCTAACAAATTTACTTTTTTTTTATCTTTTTGACAAAGGGATGTTGATTTGATGTCAGGGGTGCTTTGTGTATTAACCCGGAACCTCAGAGATAGTCAGTGTAAAATGATAGAATTTGTTACAAGTTTCAAAACTCAGGGGAGGTTATTGTAATTTTTTAAAAGTCAGGGATACTTGTATTATAACCTGCAACCTAAGGGGAGATCAGGGTTAATTTACCCTTTAAATATGTTGACATTGAGGGCGAATTGATGAATATTTTTAAAATATCAGGAATTAATTGTATTTTTTTAAAAGATATGTGTAATAAAGTATTTGGATGAAAGTTTAGGGAATTTTGATTTTTTCTCTAAAATCTATTTTGATGATGGTTTTCGAAATTTGTTTAAAGTAACGCATTTTTAGAAATTTTGAAAAGGTATTTTTAAATTCTCAAAAATTATTTTTGCTAAAAAGCGAATAACATGGAAATAATACATGGCTTTTTTTCCCCAAAAATAGTTTCTGAAAAAATATTGATTATGAAAGTTGTACCATAAATATTTGTAAAAAGACTTCACCAAACGGGGCCTTAGATATTTCCCCCTTCTCCTTGCTTCTCTCCCATTTAGGGGTGTCAAAAAAAAATCGAAAATCAATGAACTGAACCAAACCAAATCGAATCGTGCCTTTTGGATTGGTTCAATGGTTTAATGGTTAAGTTCTAATTTTTAAAAATTAAGGACCGGTAAATTTGGTTCGGTTTTCGTTTTTTTTAAACCGTGGTTCGAACTGACGGAACGATTAATATATATATATCTATGCGTACACATATTTATCTAGAACTTAACACCTAACAGCCGTAATTCATTGATTACTTGGTTTTTCCCAACAAAAAAACATTTTCACTTCCACATGGATATTAGGGATATTTTTGTTCCATCCCCCCGTTTCATCAAAAAACCTTCCACCTTCTCTCTACCAAGATTTTATCTGTGATTTTTTTGTTATCCATATGAATTTTTTTTTAGTTATTCGTTTATTCCTTTTTTTGTGAGTCAATGAACTATTTTGTACTAATTTTGGTTTATAACTTAAAATATTAATGAAATTATGAGTTATTTAAATGAACAAGCAATTTTATATTTTATAAAAATATTTAAAATGTTAATTGAATTGAACCGAAACTAATTGATAAGGCGGATTGATTTTACTTTGATTTTATATTTGTAATGATTAAATTTCAATTTTTATTTTTTTAAAACTATTAAAAATGAATTAGTTACTGGATTCTTAGTTACAATTTGCACCATGACGCCCTACTCCAATCCCTCAAATAATGAACAAACAGCCATTCCATTGAAGGAAACACAGAAGGAAAGCGGTGCAATGGATTGGGTGTGGAAGGACGAAGCCGATGGCCACGATGAACGGCCCTACGCCGTCGCAGAATTCGACAACGCAAACCCTAGATCTAGCGGTGATGGCTGCTCCACCAGAAACGTCGTCCAATCGTATTGCAGAACCTCAGGGGTCGAGCCCGGAAAGTTCGTCAGATAGTGCGACAAAACCGAGTAGATCTTCCGGGACTATGCTTGAAAGTAATTGCTCTCTCTCTCTCTCTCTCTCTCTCTCTACACACACACACACACACACACATCTACGTGTCTAGGGTTTTGCCTCCCTTTGTTTGGCAGGAATGTGTGAGGAAATTACTTTAAGAAATAAGTTTATGGCCCTAGGTTCTTCAATTCGATATTTGAGTATATATGGAGTCCTGATTTTGGTATGTGGCTTGGCATACTATTTTTTTAATGATTGCAAGTTGTTGCTAGTTTCATTGGTGATTGAGCAAATGGAGGAAGAACGGAAGAAATGGAAAACATGGTCCTGTGTATTTGTATCTATGTTTATAGGCTTCTATTCCGTTAACAAATGAAACGAAAGACATAGAACCAGATAATTGGACATGTAAACGATTGGTCTTAGCAATAATGTGAAGTCATGTCAGGTGTTTGTAGAAAGAATGTTGTTTTATCAAAGTTATATTTAACTCTTGGAAATTGGGTTGCAGATCAGATAAATCACAACGCTGAACTATTTTGCTTGTGTTTTTGAATGGGAAGCTCCGTGGGCAGAGCCAGGATAGCCACTGGCGGGCAGGG
>VIGQ01000066.1:267500-270000 GCA_009663005.1 Actinidia chinensis | reverse complement strand
CCTCTCTCTCTCTCGAACTACCCCCCTGCCCTTTGGTCTAAATACGACGCCTCTCTCTCTCTCTCTCTCTATAAACGTGAAGCAGGCGATGCTCACGTGGTGACTCCCCTCTCGGCTCTTCTTTGGTAAGTTTTCATTCTTCTGAATTTTTTTTTAAAAAATATTTGAGTAGGAAAAAACCGGTTCAGATCAATTTACATTTATCGCGGAAGAATCAGAATATAATTACTTAACGTTATTTTTCGGGTCTATTCACGTTTGCCCAATTTTGGCTACGATTATAAATAGGATGTTCAATTAGAGTCACTACCTAGTTATTGGTCCTAAAAAATCATATAATATACTGACTACGTAGATAGGCACAGTTCCTATCATCTAAAGATGAATCTGGGAACTATGGTACTAAGTGGAAAGGTATTAGGCACCCATTCGGCCTAACCACATGGTTAATGTCCCCAAAAGAAACATGCTTATTACAAGGTTTCAATAATTTTTCATATATCATGAAGACAATGATTAAATCTCAGTTTTTATAGTTTTGCTACAATTACAAAAAAAATAATAAAATAAGGGAAACTACATCTAGAAATTTTAGATTTTACCCTTCTTGCTTTGTCTCTTCGATTGTTGGATTGCACGAGCCTTTGATCTTCACCATTAGATCGTCTTGAATTGTCTTAGAGATTGAACTATGATATTTGAATGGCTTCATTTTAGTACAATAAAACTTTTTTAAATAATAAAATTGTTTGATCCCGACCAACATGCTAAATTAGTAATCTTCATAGAATTATAAGATAATACATATTAAATTTTTTTTTTGTTATTTTATGTGTCTCAAATATTTTATAAATTAATAATTAGCTATAAAGTACATAATAAATTGACTATAGATTTTCTCAAAATATAAATAAAGAGTAGTTTGTCTTTTGTTGAACTTCAAACTAACTGAATCTCATTTTTAATTGTTCATAATACGCCCAAAAGTTTAGAGGCTGCTTTCTCGTATTACAACAAGAAGTTTACAGCCCGTTTGGCCAACAGAGTGATTTTGGTGGATTTAAAATGAGGAGGATTTGAGGGGAGATTTGAAATGAGGGAGGATTTATAATAAGGGGGCCCCACCTTTTAAGAAGGGTTGATTTATAATTGGTATTGGAATTATTTTAGAAGGAGAAGATTTAAATGTTGGATTATGATGTGATAAAATTATAAAAAGACAAAATTACCCCCAAAGTTATTAATTAGTTGTTAATATCAAAATAAATTTAGTTTAATTAGATAGAATATGTATTAATAATATTTTAGATGATTTAAAAATAAAAAATTTTAAATTAAATTTTTAATTATATAATTAAAAAATAAAATATATATATCAACTTTTGGGGATTAAATTATTCAAAAGTAAATAATATTTGTATTTTTTAAAAAAATAATTAAATTAAAATTTTAATAATTAAATACAATTAAGATATTTTCTAAAAAAAAAATAATTAGATAAAAAAACTAATAAAAATTACCATTTTTTTAATATAAGTTTTAGAAATGGAAGCATTAGAAACTCCCATTACCCATTTGGAAGCTTCCAGGAAGTTTCCTCCACCCTTTTCTTTTTTCCTTCTCTCAGTCAAGGCTCTATCTCTCTCGAACTTCCCCTGCCTGTGAGTCTAGACGACGCCTCTCTCTCTCTCTCCTCTATGCATAAACGATGAAGCGACGATGCTCAAGTGGTGACCTCCAATTCGGTCTTCTTTGGTAAGGTTCATTCATTCTAATTTTTTTTAAAACATATCATACTCTGTGTCTTGGATAGTTCACAGCTCTCTTGCTCCCTTCATCTACCAATGGTGCATGATTTAAACCCATTCCTTCTCTATTCCCGTCTAATTGAGGCATTCTCGACAAACTTTGTGTTTTTGTTTTTTAGAAAACTGTTACCCAACAAAAACGAGGGCCACAAACGTCTTTCCACCGCCACAGGTCACCGAGTGGACCACGGACGGGGGTAACCCCTGTCCGTGATATATCCGGTTGTGAAGGATTGGAAGCCATGGGAGGAGGAAATCCAGGGAGACAAAATTGTAACCCAACAACCGGGAGCTAGACAGAGGAGGGAGACAAATCCGGGAGATGGCCAAATCCGGGGCTATCTCCCTCCGACAAACAGCCTGTTAGGATATCATTTTTTCTCTTTGGCGGGGATGCTTTTAAGTGCTTCTTGCCTGACAACGGTTCCCAAGGATTAGGTTACTCATCACAACTTCAACTTCATATTTAGAAGCACATCATGTTGTCATTGATTGATCTACGCTCAAAACCTCTATACTGTGTCATTTTCACCCGAAAAATTCAAGAGAGGTTATTAACATCCATTTTTTTCCATTAAGCCAACTCATTGATTGCGGCCCCCAATTCATTAATGGCGTTTCTTTTTCCCATTAAGGGTCATCAAAGGTCTTCGGACGTCATGTTTTCCATGGATCGTTCTTACAATGGCGAA
>VIGQ01000066.1:220000-232500 GCA_009663005.1 Actinidia chinensis | reverse complement strand
TAAATTTGTTTTAGTCCATGGGAGAGTCAAAATAAAGTGTCGGTAGTTGAATTTTTTGATAACTACTAAATAGTATATCATCTATAATCAAATCATAACTAACGTTTGAATCCAAAATCTATCTCTCGCTAATTTACGCGCAAATCTTTTGAGTTGATCCACAGTTCAGATTTCACCTTTAAATTATTTTTTCCTTTCTTTTTCCCGCCCAAAAACGTCACTCCTTTCTGCTTATCACCCACCGGTTGAGATCGATTGATTTTTAAAGGCAAAAACGGTCAAGATTGATTCTATACAAAACACACCCAGCTCAACACCCACCTAAAGGACTGCTCACGGCTCAAGACGAGAGATGGAATGTTTTTGAGGGTGGTTGCATCTCTGTACTTCACACCATTTCCTCCTCCCCAAATACACTTCTCTCTCTCACCGCAAACCCCCCCCGTTCTCTCTATTTTGGTGTCTCTCCCCCTCCCTCTTTTTTATTTCAAAATTCTGCCGAAGCTCTCATGCCTCTCTCCTCACGCCACCTCTCTCTTTCTTCTTCTCACGATCTTCCTCCGGGGTCTTTCTCAGCCGATTCAAATGCAACCCTTAAAGAAAATAGAGGATATGTTAGATTTTTGGGTTTTTTCATCAAAACCCATCTCTCCTCATAATCTGTCAACAAACAACCTCCTAACAAACCTCCTACCCCGAAGCTAAAAAACAGGTAGGGGTTTTTTCTTAAGTCCTCGTGATGGTCCAATTGTGGGGTCTTGGGTAGAGTTTATGTCTATTTGAAGTTTGGGGATCAATGTCGCTTTTTTTCATTTGGCTTCAGGCAAGACAAGGTTGGCGATGGATTTTCGACCAAACTCATCTCTCCTCCTATTAATATGCACAACCTCCTACCCGAAAGCTCAAACAGGTAAGGATTTTTCATTTAGTTCACTATGTGATTTTTCCAATTTTTGTGGTCTTGGTTGATTTTTATGCTATTTAACTTGGGGCTTTGTATTTTGGGGGTTTAAGTATTTTTCTTATTAAAGGGATAGGAAAAAAATCAGAGTGGTCTGTGTTGTTTGTGTCTTGCGACGGCTCTTTCCTTTTTTCAAACCCCAATATCGTGAACAACGGATATCGTTGCCCTTTACAAAGGTTTAGCAAAGTCCGTGTGATGACAGAATTTGGTGTTGAGTTATCGATTCTAGGTTTTCTTGCTTAATTTTCTGGGTATTGATTTCATAATAAAAAGAAATTAGCATGGCAAAAAAAATAAAATAGAGTAGGGTTTTTACTTGTTTTTTGGGTGATTTTCTTTTCTTTTCTTTTCTTTTATGGAAAGAGAGTTCTTCTGAGGAAATTTACCGAGCTTTAATGAATTTTTCTCGTCATAATACCCGCGCCGTTGGCCTTCTCATGTTTGTAACATTCTTTGGGGTCGTGATAACTGTTCATGTGAAAATGTTTTGATTTTTCTATAATTTAGAGGGATTCTGTACTAGATGCAAATTATAATGAGTTTAATAATGATTTTGTTAGATTGCAATTATAATGAGTTTTTAATTATGATTTGGCTGAACTCACTTTTAATTTTCAACAATTTTTCGTAAAGATTCTAAAGAAGTTGTAGGTGTATTTGTCCGACTGTTATCGGAACATTCCCTAGATTTTTAGGGAATTAGAGTATAGTATTCAGTTGTTTGGAACATTCCTCTATAATTTCATCAGCATTTATGGCGTCATTTATTCTTTCCAAGTGCCACAATTCTATCGGTAGATGTTTGCATACATCTTTGTAATGTTTGGATTTTTCATTGTGAAATGTGAATAATTGGGAATTTCTGTAGGTTTATGTAATTGGAACATGCAAGCTAGGTTCATTTTACCTGCCTTTGGCAGGGGTGTAAAAAGGTGCATCCCTTAAGAAATCAAATGAGATTTTTTCCACAATTCTTCCATATAAATTATTTTGGTGTTTCTTTTCTCATCTCATTCTTAGTGAAAAAACCCAGACGGTCAGGCTCCAAGTTCTCTCTCATTCTGGCAAACAAAATCACTCCAATGCCCTTTCAAATGGTTTCCCCTTCATGCCACCTTTTGTTCTCACACCCCCCCACTCAACCCCCCAAAAAGAGTAAAAGAATAAAAAAGTTTTTGCAGAAAATTGAAATTAGATCACAATTTGATGGTTTTTACCAAAAATTGATGTGTTGGGTTTTTCAAAAACTCTCCAGTCCTATGTGCCTGCCAGACTCATTTCAATCTGTATAGGTGTACATAATTTGATTGGTTGGCAGTTTTCCCATTCGTGTTGTAACCTTTCAAAATTCACAAAGCAACCATCCCGATGCTATATGGTTTTACCCTCTTTCCTTCAACCATAGAATCAAAAATACAACCCAGTAAGTGATGATTTACCTCTCAAGCTATCTTATATTACTATGAACATAGTGATGAATTTAGTAAATAGAAGCACGAAAGGGAGAGCAAAGCCATTGCCCTATGAAGGTTCTGACGCGAGGAACTCGATCCTGCAAGACCCACGGTTCTATTCTTATCAAGTCCATTCTTCCTGACTTTTTATTTTGTAGTTGTATTTGATTGTGTAGGGTTTAATTTTCATGTTTATGCTATAATCTATTTGTAGATATTAGGGGATGGAGTTATAAAAACTTGAAATCACTATATTCTGTATTTTAAAATTCTTATCTTACTTTCAAGCTTAATCGATGCGTGAATGCGTAGTAGAAAAAAATGGTAAACCTCATCATTACAATGATTTATATTTCTCATAAAAAAAAAACCACCTTTTCATTTAAATAGACTACATGCCAGTAGGTATTTCATTAAGGTGACTGTTCATTTTTTTCATTTTTTTTTTTTCAATTGTCCTTTTGAAACACTATTGTCGCATATGTTATCACCTGTAAGCACATCGTTTTTACTTAACCAATTTATTTTTTTTTGGCCTTCAATTGCATTTTAATCAAAATTATCAGTGTTGAAGGCCAGCAAACTGTGCAAAATCGAAACTCGAGCAACTTAATGTAATGGAAAAGCTAAGCCAGCTTCTTAAGTGCTCTTACACATACTTGGTCTAAATAATTCTTGGCCATTAAATTTATTTTTTTTTAACTTAGTGTCCGTGGGCACGGGCAATTTCTAGTAATTTCTAAAATAGAATGAAAAAAAGTTATTAACAATAATTTATTTATCGTACGCTGTTAGATATCTAGATTCTATTTATGTTATTATTTGTTATTAGAAGTAAGGGTGAATAGTAATTTATTACCACCTTTATTTATTTTGTTATTAGAAGTAGGATTAATTTTTTTTTCATAGAATTTAAATATGAAAGGAAACATAGGGCATATTGTTGAATTGCCCGGTCTCTCTACTGTCCTGCTTGGTTCCTATTACTTTCTGGGGCGAGGCAGTTCTCACTGCTGTCGGGTCTTAATATGATCCCCATCAATCTCATATTTCACACATTCAGGCATGTCTCCCTTTTGAAAAATTTGCATGGTTCTCCTCCAGATTATTCTTCCTTTAAGAGTTTGGTTTGCTTGTTTTGTTGCTTCGTCCTCAGTTGTAGAACGTAGTAAGTTGGTCTTCTCGTTCTGGCATTTGTGTTTTTCTTGGATATGGTGATGGTCAAAAAGGATATCGTTGTTTTGTCCTGGTACTCATAATTATATGTGTCCCGTCCTGTTGGTTTCTTGAGCATATACCTTTCTTCTCTATTCCTGATATTACTCATAACTTGACAAATCTGATCTCATTCGCATGTACCCTTTTTCTGAGAATCAAGATACAGGTTACCCATCCTCCTCGCCCTACAACATTGGTTAATTTCCGGCATCTGATGCTCCGATCACAATCCCGCGCAGCCAGCTACCTACACCATAACATCTGTATTGGTGGATCCCTCTCAGCCTTTTTGCCTACCCAAGTAACTTCTGAGATTTGTGGATCCTCTCCCCTCCCTCCGCTTTCCTAAGCGCATTCATAAGTCTACTAATTTGCAGATTTTTCTTATTCTGTTTTCTATTATTTTGCTTCTTTCTGTAGCCACATTCACAATCTTTCTGGCCTCATCGTATAAAGAGGCTGTTCTGAATCTTCTTTGGCAGCAGCTATGACTTAGGAACTTCTGCTTTGCATAATACTGGTAACTTGGGAATTTGGTACCTTTACCATCTGATAAAGTAAAATTGATTCTTGGTGGGTCCTCAAACAAAACCAAAGCTGATGTTCTATGAGTGGAAGCGATACAAAAGGCTCGTTTGCGCCAAAGGTTTTTCTCAACAGTATTGTTATGATTGATGAAGAGACTTTTTTCTCCATTGCAAAAAATGCTACTATTCGTACTCTTATGCAGTTGCATCTATCGTCAGTTGGCATATTTCTCAAATGGATTGTTTAAGAATCCTTCTTGATGCAATCTTCAAGAAGAAGTTTAAATGACTCATTCCCCCACTAGTGTTGCCACAATTTTGGGTAGAAGTTTGTAAAGCTTAAAAGGCTTTATCATTGCTCAAGCAGGGCACCCCGGTCTTGGTTTTAAAAAAATTCTCTACTGTGATTTTACCTCTCTTGGTTTTCGAATCCAGCATCATGATTCTGCTCTTTTATAAAAGTCCTACTGCTGTCGATTCTTCTTTTCCGTTATGTTGATGACATGGTGATTACAGGTGAATTATGTGGCTGGAATTGGGACCGATTGAAATTAGAATTGGCCTTTCTCGATTTGAAATGAAGGATTTGGGACCGCTATGTTATTTTTTGGGGCATAAAAATAAGTAACCTTTTCCCCTAATGGTTATCTACTTCACATTCCTACGTTATTGCAACATTTCTTGATGTGTCGTCTACTGATAATAAGACTGTCCAGCTCCTCTTGAACTTAATGTTCGGTATTTCTCATTCCGACTGATGGTACGCCCTTTATCCGATCCTTCTTTATAATCATCGATTGTGGACCAGTTTGGTCTATCTCACTATTCCTCGCCCGACATTGGCATATGCTGTTCATATTGTTTAGTCAGTTTGTTACGTCTCCGACTACTATTCATTGGGCTGTCATCCTTCGTATTTTGAGATAACCTACGTGGTACTCAATTTCAAAGTCTTTTTACTACTTTCCCACTTCCTCTTTACAATTGCGGACATATTCCCTGATGCTATTGGGCTTAGTGATCCTGTTGATTCGCATCTACCACGGGATTCTGTAATCTTTTTGGTTATTCTCTTATTTCTTGGAAGATTAAGAAGCAGTCCTGTTGTTTCAAAATCTTCAACGAAGCTGAGTATCGTGCTATGGTGGCCTCTACTACAACTAGATAGTTGGTTTGGTGGTTACTGGCTGACATGGGTTTTTCTGTTCTTTCTTCCTCCCACTCCTATGTTTTTGTGACAATAAAGTATTATATAGATTGCCCATAATTCTGTTTTTCATGAGTCGAACCAAGCATATTCGAGATTTTGATTTGTCATCTACCGTCATCATTTGCAGCATGTACCTTTTTGCCTTTTTGTCTCTTCATCTATGCATTTTGTATGATTTGTTTACCAAGTCAACATCCGCTTTTCCGCGCTTTCATTTTTGGTTGGCAAACTCTCGATACTTGTTACGACTGTATCGTGAGTTTTAGGGGTCTGTGTAGATTATATAATTATATTTAATGTTTTATATTTATTTTGTTATTAAAGTAAGGGTAAAAGATAGTAATTTATTACTTTTGTTATTAGGTTTATTTAAACTCTTTATATCTTTCTTGTATGATTATTCACTAAAGTCTATGAAACCCTAACTGCCTCTTTTTTCCTCACATACGCTTTCACAAATTTTTTGACGTAGGTGGGTGCGATCTATATAGGTATGGGGTCGCGGTGCGATCTATATAGTTAGTGGGGTCGGATTTACTCATACGAGAAAATTTAATATAAATATATGATACCATTATACGCTTTATCTAAACAAACCATTTGTTTTCCCTTATTTTGTATTAGTTTTCTCAACTTAGTAGGTGATTTCATAAATATGCAAAATAATACTATTTATATTCTTATTTTTATGATAAAAAATGCTAAATACAACTTAATGAATTGTTGTTAATAGACAAATGACTATATTGGCATGTAAAAAACATATAAAAAATTGGAAAAAAAGTATTTAAATATAAAAAAATATATGAATATCCTTAAAAAGTGTATCATTTTATGAATTAATAACCAAGTGTTTGTAGCATGTTTTAATTAATTTTATTTTTAAATCTTTTGAATTGACTCATTATCATTTCTATTCTTTATTAAAATCTCCTACTATTTTAGTATTTTCGCAGTCACGTTATTACTAAGCACTAAGGCTCGTTTTGGTAATGCTTATAAGTCAAGTTTTTTTTAAGCTAACTACCAAAAAAAAAAAGCAAGAATTTTTAATTTTTTTTGCTGTTGTAGCTTTCCTTTAGCTAAAATAATCAAAAAATCAAAAAGAAAAGCAAAAAGCCACTCTAACTCTTAATTGGCTTTTTTGTGCTTTTTTAAGCGCAAAAATCAAAAAAAAGCTAAAAAAAGCTGGTGCCCAAACAGAGCCTTACTCTCTCCTCTCTCTTGTCCCTTTGGCTACGTGTTAGCTTCAGGAAGGAAGAGAGTACTTGGAGTTGGGGACCACCGTTTATTTATTTCACGATGACGCGTGGACAAATTATATCATAACACGTGGGACTACAAACCAGGGAGCGGTGATACCATTTTCTTGGAGTAATATCACAACGTTTATAATATAAAATACAACTGAATCTTAAAACTATCTCTAATTATCTACAGTTAAAATTTATTTGACTTAATTTAATAACTGAAATTCTATTTAAAATTATTTTTTTTTTCAAAAATTATCACTTCTTCTTTTTAAAAGTAGGACGCATATAAGTTATGATCCAATGATCAAAAAATCTTTAAACTTAGGCATATATTTACCCATTTAATTATTTTTTTAATAGAATCTACACAAAAAATAAATTAAAATACATTTTTTTTTCTCATTTTTAATTTTTTTATTTTATTAAAAATTTATATTATTTTAATTATTTTTACGATAAGAATCTAAAAATATAAAAAAAGTTATTTAACTTGAAGATAAAAATAATTTTTTTATTTTTAGTGAATTTTTTTTTTAAATTATATAATTTTTATATTTTTAGACTCTTTATGTCACGCCCCCCGTCAACAAGACGCCCGGCCACGTAAGCTAATACTCCAATACTGTGAAATTTTATTTAAATCGGACATCATCTCACCATTAGATTCCAATTTTCTACTCTTCATATCCTAGTTAATAACAAACACCAATATAATTTCTCTTCTCTTTTAATATATTATAATATATATACAATATGATTTTTTTCTTTCCTCGTATATCACCTTCCGCTTTCTTTTATTTTAATAGTATTTAATAAAAATATTAATTACGTAATGATTGTGTTGGACATAATCATCCATTATTAAATCAAATTGCATTCTAACACCCCCGCTAACTTAAATGTCCTTTTTATTTTGTATCTCAAAATTTGTACAATGTTTTCAATTAACCCAAATTTAATTTAAATGATTTAAATATAATTCTAACAATACATGTCAAAAACTCTCAAAGCATAAAATTTATTACTACACTTTACCCACATCGGGCCAATAAATATTACAATTTTTCATGAATTAACATTTATAAAAACGACACCGGCATCCACACATGCCTCCGAATCCGGATAATTTCGGTAACCTGAATAATTTTATAGATAAAGGTGATTACCTTTAAAAGATTTACCAATGGCTTGATACTTCAAGCCAAACTTCATGATACATCATCATATTAATGAAAACATGATTAATAAACTACTTTCATTTATACCAAAATATACTTTTAATTTCAATCCATAATTTCTTCTCCATCCAATCAATTCTTGGATTCGTCAAAGCTTTTCTCAAAAAACAATATTTTGATTCCTTTGAATACAATATCAAAATACACATTTGTCAGTTGTAATTCTTAATCAATTCAAACAAATTTTCAAATTCGTTTTTTTTCTCACAAAACTTTACTCCAATATTTAGAATGACACCACATAGGCTAATACCTAACCGGCCTACTTTCCGGACTTCACCGAAGGTTTTTTGACATACCCAATCCGGCCTACTTCTCGGTTTTCACCGAAGGTTTGACATACCTTATCAAACGGCCTACCTTTCTCGGATTTTCACCGAAGGTTTGACATACCCATTATCCGCCGCATTCTGGTCACATAACCGAAGGGTCGACCATTCCCTCCCGCGGCGGTTGTTATTGTTGCCACTAGGACTTTTTCATTCAGCTTATCTAAGCCATCTAATTCTGGTATATCCTAGCAGTCATTCTCAAAACCATTTTCCAGATTCAACATACATAAAATTTTACATTGCTACCGCTTCATGTACTAATGAAATATACAAAATATCACAATCATCAACACAATCTAATATAAAATCCCAACAAGTAAACCCTCCGTTTACCATTTTTTATTATAATTAAGTTTGTCTCCTTTTAAGTTTAATATTCAAAATAATGTCTTAAAGACTTGATATAAAAGGGGGGTTTTTTTTTTTTATTAACAACAACCCAAAGTAAAACACACCCCAACAAACTAACCCCCTTTACCTCAATCAAGCTCCAAAAATTGAAGAAGATGGAGATATCCAAAATACTCTGATCCTCTGATATATTGCCAATATGAAGCCCTCCTTTGAGTAGTAATTTATCTCTGATTATTCACCCACTTGAATCACAACTTTACTCACCCCGACTAACCCTCTAAACAAAAAACACAATTTTTCTTCCTCTGTGTTTTAGCACCGGACAGGAGAGAGGATATACAGTATGGCGTGAGAGAATGAGATGGATTCGGGTGAGAGAAGGGAGAGATGATACTGTGATATAAAAAAAAGAAAGAGAAAAGTAAAGTGAAACTAATGAGTATGTTGGGATGAATTTTTTAGAAGATTGTGTTTGTGGGTGATTGTGTTTGTGGTGGTGGGGGGGGGAAGAATTTAAAACGGGATCCAACGGAGCTTTTGCAGATGGAAGGGATCCAAGGAGCCCATCATACTGTGTTTGGTTTAACATACACCAAATCAAAATATCTAATTTTGGATCCAAATTAAACCTCAATCTCACTATAAGCCAACATCATTACATCGAGAGTCCAATTACCCGTCGAATGTGACCCAATTAAAAAAATACATTTAGATCCATTAATCTACATGTGGTCTTATATTTATTATTTATTTACGTTATTTATACATACATATATATATTGTCTATTTTTATTTATTTTTTTTGAAACCTTACACTTTATAAAGAGAAAGCGAAAATATATAAAATATTGATATTCGGTGAAAAAAATCACTAAAGACAATAAAAATGTAAAAAATAAAGCAGACAAAAAAAACTCAAATAAAATGAAAGTTATTTTTATACGTCCATTTTTTAATTGCATTTTTTTATATTTATAAAACATTATTTATCAATGGTTGTAATAAAAATATTTGAGTAAAATGATATTAATTGAAAATTATCCATAATACAGATAAAAAAATCTATAATATAAAGACACCATATATTTTTAAATCTTTCAAATTATCTATACTATAAAACAGTTTTGATTTTTGAATCTAAAAATTACCTACCTGTCATCTATCTACATTAAAATTCATTTGAGTTAATTCAAATGGCTGAGATTTCATCTGAAGTCTTCATCCCCCAAAAAGAAAAAGATATACCACTTCAATTCTTCATTCCTTCTCCAATTGTGGAGCTTCCCATATTATCCCCGCCAAACGAGACCCGAACTAAATCCAAACCGAATCATTTCATTTCGTTTGGTTTTCCAATTTTAATGGAACGTACTATTGGTCTGCATCACTTTTATACCCATGAACTGAAAAAACCTCACAAAGTATTCACATCTGGATTTGTAGTAACACTAACACCAATTAATGGAGAAGACCAAACGACTCCCTTACCCCTCTCATTATTCTTGCACTCAAAAAATGGTGTGTTTGAATTGAACACATCCAACCCCTACCCAATCCATCATCTTCATCAACACCTAACCAATCCCATCTCTCTCTATCGTTAAACAAGTGATGAACACCAGTCTACTTTAATTATTATTATTATTATCCCTAATATTTTGTCAAAAGCAAAAACAATAAGAATAAAAAATCATTCATCTGAAAAGGGTATTATTAAATTTTTCACAAAGTATGTTCACACACACACATATATATATATAATTTTTTGTTATAATTTTTATTTCATTAATAAGCGAATTTATTTAAGGAATATTCCACTATTTAATTGATCATGTGCCTGGCACATGTTGTAAATAGATTTTGCCATAAAATGGTGACAAAGGAGGAAAAGTGATACACAATGATAATTCACGGGGTAAGGTGTTGCGACAATAAGACTTATTCAATTCGTGGTGGTTCCAGAGATGGGAATTGAAGTCGGAGCAATGTTATAAAACTCGGACTTGATCGGTCTACTTTTTGGTCCGATTAGCTTAATTCACTGTTTAGTTAGAAAATTGGTCCTAAATCATTGTTTCAACCATGAAACTTTTGAATCGATACCGGTTTATAATTGGTCCGGTTATTTGGTTGACTTTCAAGATAAAAAAATTTCAAATAATTGAGGAGGAAAGGACGAATCAAACCATAGACAGCATGCATAACTAAGTACCTCAATATTACCTGCCATGCCCCTCCCCCTCCCCCCAGTTATTTATTGTGGAAACAAAATTTATAAATAGAAACTAACTTAAAAATACTATAAAAATTTGAAAGTGTAAACAAATATGCAAAATTATATTGCATAATTAGCTATTAATTTAATTTTCAAATACTTATTAAAAAAACTCATGTTATTTTAATATTAACACTTATTTTTTATTTATGTGTAATTATTAATATATTTAATACATAATTATTACATCACTATCGTCAAGATTCGATTTTAATTTGACCCGTCCATTCAGTCATTTTTTTCCGTCCGCTCATTGATCCAATTTTCGAAGCATCGAGTCCTGAGGAGACTTGATGTTTTCGTTGCCTTACTTCCACGAGATAGTTGCTGAAGAAGATGTGGGTAGTGGGGGTAATGAACGATGCTTTTGTAAGATTTGGGGGATGATGATTGGGTTGCAATGAATATTAGAGAGGGCAATCTAGAACTTATAGCCCGTTTGGTATGAAGATTTTGGTGAGAAATGAGAAAAAATTGAGAGAATTTAAATTATTTCCTTTGTTTGAATTACAAAATAAATTAAAAATTGTGAGAAAAAAAAATCACTTAAAGCTTATTTTGTTTATCACAAAAAAGAAACAAAAATGATTGGGTGGGTGTGCATTGTTGACAATGAAGAAAAAGAAATCTCTCTCACATCCCTATCTCACATGATTTTCCTTTTTACTTATCCCAACATGATGGTAAGATATTAAAATTATTTTTTTTTTAATCTTCTCACCTAGATAAAAAGCACAATCTTTTTATTTCTTTTCTCACATATCATTCCAAATGATTATTGGTTTTTGACGTGCTAGACGGTCCGTATGGGGTTAAAAACGTCATAGAATATAATGTGCATGGCTCCATAAAACAGCTGCGTGGCATTAGGAAGAAAAATGGCCACCCAACAGCCAAGCCAATACAAATCCAAAAGATTTAGGATAAATTAAGTCAATAGTCCCTAAAGTATTCATTTTAATCTATCATGTACTATTTTTTTTTCATAATAAAATGATTTAAAAAGAAAATTTTATATATAAAATAATCACAAAAATTAAATTGAGTATAAAAAAAATACCACATAAAATCTAATTGAATCCATTAAAGATAAATTGAGAAAATTAGTATATGAGAAGACCAAAGTGAAATAAAATGAATGCTTTAGAGGTCATTAACATAATTTACCCAAAGATCTATATTATAAACGAGGACTTAGTTTGAATTCAAAATATATCTCTCGTTATTTATGGCTCAAATCTATTTGAATTGATCCAACGGTTCAGATTTTATCTTAAATTATTTTTTTTCGCCCAAAAATATCACTTTTATTCTCTCTCCTCCCATCACATTCACTTTTTCTTTCCATTAAAACTCTCATTCTCTCTCCTATCATTACTTTCATTTTCTCTCTCCATCATAACTCCCATTCACTCTCCTCCCATCACTTCATATTCAACCCTTTTATTCTTTTTTTAATACCCATCTATTCTTTTTTTTTTTTACTTTTACTTCTCTCTCGAGTTTTTTAATAAATTCTTTTGGGGGGGGGTTAAAATTTGATAACCACTTATTTTTTTTTTCTTTTAATACTAATACTTCTTTTTATTTTCACTTTCGAAAAAAAATTTTTTTTTTTTTTTTATATACAACAAATTATGATTAATTTTTATATTTCTTTTTACTTCCCATCTTA
>VIGQ01000066.1:215000-217500 GCA_009663005.1 Actinidia chinensis | reverse complement strand
GTCAGCTTAATAGCCATTATCATCATTTTATCTCTCATATAATGCATTTTAGGCTCTGTTTGCATAAGCACGATTTCAAATGAAAGGATTTGACACTTGTTATTCAAGGAAAAGTAGCTCAATTTTCAATTTGGTAATTTAGAGACATTGAGTTTAAAAAGTTTTATCATGTTGGATTTGAAAGTTTTATCAAGTTGGATTCAATACTGGTTAATGACTATATAAGTTTCAGAAGCCACCTAGAGGCTCGAGCTAAACCCTATTGCATATTTGGTGAAATTGAATATTAAATCCCTTTATGTTAAATCCATATCTATTCAAATGGAGCCTCACATTTTATTAGTGTGGCAAGATTTAGGGCATTAGATTGTGATTTTGAAGAATCTAAATGGTATAGAATGTGTGGAAATTGAAAACAGATGCAACACTGAGCCAAGTAGAACTGAATCAAATTAAAAAATGGCCATTATTCAGTGATTAACAAGTATTGAATTATACTGTTATGAAAAATATGGCCTCTGTGGAAGTGTGTAAGGCTTGATTATGGGAGAAACTATGGGAACGGAGAATTTTTATTCTGTGTTTATATTCGTTTGATTTGTCCATACTCCATAGTTTATCGCTTTTAGCTTTGAATTTAGTTGAACTTTGGTGACTTGAAGAAAACAATGGTAGTCACGGTGAGAGATGCATATGTTAGTAATGTTTATAATTAGGAAGTTATTTCTATAGCACGTGTATGCATCTGTTCTCCATGTAGGGGACAAATATTGATCAGAAAAATTATTTAATTGTTTGTGACACACAAATTTTGTGTGTGCGACGAGACTGTTTTTTTTTTAAATGCTTATCATCGGAATGTGTACTGTTTGATGATATATGGTTATTGGGATCATTGTAAATGTTTCGTCAAATATAGTTAAATGCTTGCAGTGGAAAGTCTTGAGTTTCTTCACTTATATAGCAAATAAACCTCATATACTTTTGTTGTTTGATCATAAATAAAAAATAAAATTATTCCTAGAATTCACTCCATGATGACCTAAACATGCTTTATGTGAAATTCCAAGTCATCACCATTTTGTTATTTCCATCCACAAATAAAGAAGCTGTTGGATGTTCATAGTGCCTTCAGTTTGTTTTCTGTATTTCAGTTTTTCTTTTAGTGACTAGTCATAATTATCCTGTTTTTAAACTTATTTTCACCTGTTGGTATCCTATGAAGTCTACATTTGCCCCAAAATGCTGGAGACATAGCTCGGAAATTCATAAAGGATCCTGAACTATTGTCCTTCATAGATGCTAGGGTGCACTAGCATTATTCCTTTTTCAGATTGAAGATTTTTCTTATTCTTAACTGTTGTGATTCTAATTATATCCAGTCGATCTCACAAGAAGAAATTTACCCATGGTGTTTGCAATGTTTTATAGTTATAACAGTTAATGCTTTGCAGACACCAATGATCAATGCAAGCATGGTAATATGTCTTCTATCTGCTTCTTGGTGTGCCTCTCTTCCTTCATTTCCTGTTTTCTCACATATTGTTTTTCTTAGGTTCTCTGCGACAGGCATTTTGGGGGAATCAACTACCCCGTTGGTAGGGTTAATGGAATTGCAAAATCTTTGGCGAGAGGTTTGGTTGATCAGGGAAGTGAAATACTTTACAGGGAAAATGTGACGAATATCATAATTGATGATGGAAAGGCTGTGAGTTTATTCTTAATATGAAATTAATGATACCAAAATTTCTGGTGGTCACAATGGAAAAATTGATTTTATTCCTCATGTCATTAGTTTGCTACAGGTAGGAGTGAGGCTGTCGGATGGAAGATAGTTCTTTACCAAAGCCATAGTATCAAATGCTACTAAATGGGATACATTTGGTTAGTTATTGCCTAACTTTCCCAGACCATCCTATTTTACATACTTTGAATGAGGAAGGTACCAAATACTCAGTTCATAAAGACTCCTGGTGGTGTCCGGTTAGGGCATGGAGAGAGTTAGTTCCCAATGGGTATCCTATTGTTATTGCAAACACATCTCAACAAATACGTGCGCGCGAGTGTCACACACACATGCACACAGAGAGAGAGAGAGAGTACCTTGAGCAGCTGCTTGTGCCATTTTCGTTCTTCTGGTAGAGTCGATCTAGTAAACTTAATAAATGAGTCATATTGAGTTACCAGACGAATCAATGAGTTACCAGAATTGTTTCTATTCAATATATTTTTGGGCCTCGTTGAAATGAATTCATTCTATTACAGGCAAGCTTTTAAAACAAGAAGATCTTCCTAAAGAAGAACAAATTTTCCAAAAAACTTTATGTCAAAGCTCCTCTTTTCTTTCCATTCACATGGGTGTTAAAGCTGAGGTTTTGCCACCAATACGGATTGCCATACTTTTTTTGAGGTACTCAATTATCTCTAAAACTCATTTTGTAATGGTTTATTTCCAAATTATTTTTATGATGAATGAATGACTGCTGTATTTTTTGGTAAA
>VIGQ01000066.1:142500-147500 GCA_009663005.1 Actinidia chinensis | reverse complement strand
GAAGAGGCTGATCAATCTCATCGTTCTCACCGAGATGGCGACCAGGACTCCCAAAGTCGTCATAGCACTGGTCAGAGACATTCAACTAGAAGCCGTCCATACCAATCGATGAGTTTGCACTCTAGGCGGGGAATGAGTCTTGTTGTGTCAGAATCCTGGTCATTTAGCCAAACTCTGGACACATCAGGCGAGGAAACCAGGAGACGCAGAAGATCACCTCGTCGAGACAACCGAGCTCCCAGACGCTAAGATAAATCTACCACCCAGAAGATTAAGGACTTGGATGCTCGGATTGATGCCATCAATATCAATGCAAATGCCCTGATCATTGTGAAAGCCTTGATAAGACAGACCGAGCGTCCGTTCATAGATAGTGATGAAAGTCAAGTTATCGTCCAGATTCAAGTTGCCATCCCAGCTCGAGGTGTATGAACGGAAGACAAATTTGATGGACCACCTAGACTTGTACAAGAACTTGATGATGCTCCAGGGGTACTCAAACGAGGTGATGCGCAAGGCCTTTTCAACAACTTTGAAGGGATCGGCGAGATCATGGTTTAAAAAGTTATCTTCGAGAACCATTGATTCATTTGGCGACCTGAGCAAGCTCTTTGTTGCCAATTTCATGAGCTGTAATATCAGGCAGAAAAATGTCTCTCACCTCTTCATAGTCCACTAGAAAGAAGGGAAGAGCTATAAAGACTACATCAAGCGGTTCAGTCAGGCCATTCTAGAGGTAGAAGGCCCCAGTAATAAAGTGGTGATCATGGCGATGATGAAGGGACTTCGACTTGGTCCTTTATTTGATTCCCTCTCCAAGAACATCCTTAAAACCTTGTTGAGACTCCAAAGCAAGGTTGACAAGTATATTCGGCAGAAGAGTTAGCCAAGGCCAAACGTAAAAAACGAGGAAGGGATGATCATAAGAGAAAGGAGTCTGATACCCGATGAGGAGACTATAGGGATAAGGTGAAGAGCAAGAGGTCGGATTAAGATACTAGGAGGAGAACTAACGACCGACGTCCCCGTATGCCACCTCGTCAACCCGACCTGATGTTGCCTCCTCTCAACGCTTCTATAGACCAGGTGCTTATAGAGATCAAAAATGAGGAATTTGTGAATTAGCCAGGTAAAATCAAGACTAACCCTCTTAGGAGAAATAAAAACAAGTATTGCAAGTTTCACAAGGACCATGGGTACAACATCGAGGATTATTTCCAGCTGAAGAAGTAGATAACCGACCTGATCAAGAGAGGGCATCTGAGAAGTATGTAGATGACCACCCATGCCTAGGCTTGCCTAAAAGGGGATATATTGATAACAGGCTAACATCAGGTGATATTCAAACTATTCATTGAGGATTTGCATCGGGGGATGCTCAAGCTCGTCCCAGAAGAGGCATGCCAAAGAAGCTAGCAGGCGAGCTAAAGAAGAAGTTTACAACCTCTCCACACCTATGACTGGAGCTCACCAGCCCATTACTTTTACCATTGATGACCTGAGAGGCTTGCATCTCCCCTATGATGACGCATTGGTCATCTCGGCCACTATCGTCAATTTCAACGTTCAGAGGATCCTAGTTGACAACAGAAGTTTTGATGATATTCTATTCATCTTTGCATTTGATAAAATGAAGATAAGTTGAGATAGACTTCATCCATTTCACCCACTCTGGTAAGATTTGGAAGAAGCACCATCAACTTTTTTGGATGGATCAAACTGTCCTTAACCTTGGGGATGGAACCTCACCAGACTACAACTTGGCAGGACTTTATTGTAGTGGATTGCTCTTTGCCTTATAATGCAATTTTAGGTCGTCCCACTCTGGGAAAAGTCAAGGCCATCACGTCTACCTATCACCTGATGATGAAGTTTTCCACTTCAACTAGGATAGGCGAGGTGAGAGGAGACCAAAAAGTCGCAAGACAATGCTTCATCACGACAATGAAGACTGACCCACCTCTAGAACTAAGCGACAAATAGCAATTATAGATAGACGATGTCGAGATGGAGGCCTTGAGGGACGGAATAGAAGAAATAACTCTTGTTGACCCCCGAGAGATGGAGAACACCAAGCCTTTAAAGGAGGTGACCCCTATTTCTATACACCCCGATTACCCAGATCGCCATGCCATGATCGAGACATAATTGAATGAAGAGCTATGAAATGCCTTAGTGGAATTTTTGAAGGAGAATTACAACATGTTTGCATGGTCACAGGGCTACGTCCCAGGGATAAATCCTCAGATTGTAGTGCATAAGCTATTCACAGACCATGACCATCCTCTAGCTCGCCAAAAGAGAAGGAAGTTTGCCCCATAACATTTGAAAGTTATAGAGGAAGAGGTGGCCAAGCTAATCAAAGCCAATGTTATTAGAGAATTTCATTTTCCAGATTGGTTGGCTAACATCGTCGTCACCCCTAAAAAGGAGAAAAGTGGAGGTATATGTTAATTTTTACCGACCTGAACAAGACTTGCTCCAAAGATAGTTTTTCTCTGCCAAAGATTGATCTAATCATGGATGTGACCTCCAAACACGAACTTCCTTAGTCTCAATGCGAACACTCTTCTCAGGTAACATCAGATTAAAATGCATCCTCTTGATATAAAGAATACTTCCTTTATCACCGAAAGAGGATTATATTGCTACAAGGTCATGCCATTTGGATTGAAGAATGCTGGGACAACGTGCCAGAGATTGGTCAACAAAATATTTAGTAAAATGATTGGGAAGATTATGGAGGTCTACATAGATGACATGTTGGTCAAAAGCCTGAGAGTAACTGATCACATTACCCACCTAGATGAAACATTTGGTATCCTGCGAAAACATTGCATGATGCTAAGCCCCTCCAAGTGCATTTTTTGCATATTGTCAGGTAAATTTCTTGGCTTCCTAGTGACTAAGTGCGGGATCAAAGCAAACCTAGATCAAATTCAAGCCTTACTCGCGATATGCTCGCCCAAGAATACACACGAGGTACAACAATTGACTGGGCCCTTAACAGATTTGTCTAAAAGTTGATAGAGAAGTGCTTGCCATTCTTCAAAAATTTAAGAAAAAACAAAGCCTTTGAGTGGAAAGACGAATCCAAGGTGGCATTTTAGCAACTTAAGGAGTATCTTGGGTCACCTCCTTTGCTCATGGTTCCTAGCATAGGTGAGGAACTCGTCCTATATCTATCTGTGTCGCCTACTGCAGTGATTGCGATGCTTATCAGGGAGGAAGATAAAGTTTAGAAGCCCATATACTATATTAGCAAAATCCTCATAGAGGCTGAAACCAAATATTTGAAGATTGAGAAACTCGCCTATGCCCTCCTAATTATTGCGAGGAAATTTCACCATTATTTCTCGGCCCATCCCATTACTGTATTAATGGATCAACCCACGAAGCAGATTCTCCAATGACCTGATACCTCAGGGCGATTACTCAAATGGTCTATTGAGCTGAGCGAATTTCATATCAATTACCGACCAAGGATGGCGATCAAAGTTCAAGCATTGGCTAATTTTATAGCCGAGTTCACGTATGACGCAACTTCGGACCTCGTGGTAGAGGCCCCTGAAGAGCAAGACCAAGGTGATGACCCTACCAAATGGAAGTTGTTCGTAGATAGGTCATCTAACTAGCGTGGTTGCGGTGCAGGACTTGTTCTCCAAACTCCTTTAGGCGAGCAAATGGAGTACGCTATACGTATTGGGTTCAAAGCTACCAATAATGAGGCCGAATATGAGGCTCTTCTTACCGAATTAAGAGTTACTACCGAATTAGACATAGAATCTTTGGACGCCTTCAGTGATTCTCAGCTTGTGGTGAATCAAGTCCAAGGGGATTTAACTCGCCAAGGATCTCTAAATGGTTGCTTGTCTGGGCGAGGTAAATGCCATATCAACGAAGATCAAAGATTTCAAGATTCTTCAAATTCTCAGAGAAGATAATAAGAAGGCTGATTCCTTAGCCAACTTAGCCTCGGTCTTCGATTTCATCTTAGAACAAATTTCATCTGAGTATTCCCTTAGAGTTCTTGCCAAATCCTAGTATTGATATCGCCAAATCGTCTGTCAAGCTACAACAGATTCGACGTGGATGGATGGACATCGTGAATATCCTCTTTTTAGTGGTTCTCTTCCTTTCTCCCCCTTCTCTTTTCCTGTCACATTTTTTTTTTTTTTTTTTTTTTCTTTCTTTTTTTTTTGCATTTTTTCTTTCTTGGCTGGTTTTTTATTTCTCCTTTTTTTTTGGAAGGGAAAAGCTGTCATCTGACAAGCTCCAAACACGATGGATACGATACTAATCTACCAGATTCTGTCTCATCCAAGGGACTTTATACAAGAGGTCTTTCTCAGGATCACTCTTGAGATGTCTCTAACCTGAGGAAGCAGACTACGTACTTAGAGAAATTCATGAAGGCATTTGCGAAAATTATTCCGGGGCTAAGTCACTAGTTAGGAAGACAATGCGCCAAGGATATTTTTGGGCTTGGATGGAGTGAGATGTGATGTTATTCACCAAAAAATGTGACAAATGCCAGAGCTTTGCTCCAGTAAGTTGTGTCCCCTATACCGAGATAGTGCTAATGACCAGCCCATGGCCATTCACTTAATGGGGAATAAACATACTTGGACCTTTACCACGAGCTCCATTGTAAAGGAAGTTTTTGATCTTCACCATAGACTATTTTACGAAGTGGATAGAGGCAGAATCTCTTACCAAAATTACTGAGAAGAACACCAAGTTATTTGTTAATTTGGGATTTCACAGGTTATTATCTCAAACAACACAAGGAAATTTGACAACGATGAGTTCAAACAGTTCTACTCGGACCTAGCCATCTCCTACCATTTCTCTTCACCAGGTCATCCTCAAGCTAATGGATAAGTGAAAATCACCAACAGAACTATCTTAAGGAATCTAAAGGCGAGGTTGAAAAAATCCGAGGGTGAATGGGCAGAGGACCTTCTGAGTATACTCTGGGCTTACCACACAATGAGTAG
>VIGQ01000066.1:130000-135000 GCA_009663005.1 Actinidia chinensis | reverse complement strand
TAGGCCACTTTAAACTGAACGCATATGGATTTGTTGGTCCAATAGAGGTGGTAGTCTGGTAGAAAAAATTATATGCATTTGTACCCTGTTGATGATTTTCACGTTTTACATGAGTATATTATACTCACAAAAATAAAGCACACATTGCATTGGGCAAAATTCGGTAAGAAGGCACACAATGAAATAGGTTGAACTATCACAACTAATTCGTTAGTGATAGAGGTAGAGAATTTGATAAATCAAGATATTGAAAAATATTGTGATGATCATGGATTTACACACACTTCTCTGCACCTACAACACCTCAACAAAATGGAGTTGTTGAAGTAAAAATAGATCTCTTCAAGAAATAGCAGAACCATGTTAAATGAACATAATTGACGAAGTATTTTTGGGCTGAACCTGTAAATTACAACTTGTTATATTATAAATCGTGTAGTATTGATCAAAACTTGAAAAGATCCTTACGAGCTTTGGAAGGAAGGAACACCCAATATTGGTTATTTTAAATTATTTGGTTATAAATACTTTATTCTAAATGACAAAGATTAATGTGGTAAGTGAGGCCAAAATCATTTGTTAAATAATTTAATTTTTATTTTTTTGTATTATTTTTATTTTTTTTTTTTTTATGTTGTTTTTTTAACTAAAAAATTTTAATTTATGATAAAGGACATATTTCTTGATATTCTATAATAGCCAAGGTTACAAAGTTTATACAAAAGACTTTAACTAGTGAAGATTTATACATGTTGCATTTGATGAAATGATCTTTCAAGCTTAAGAACATTGATGATGATGACGATATTAGTGTTATAGAAAATAATATTAATAATATCAAGATAAAAAATCAACCTCTCAAGGACTTAATAAAGAAAAAATTATGAAAAAATGGCATTCATCTTGAACAAGATCAACAGTTTTTCTAATCTTAAAAAATTGTTAAAGATTCACCCCAGTGAATCAAATTCTAGTCTGACTCCTTACAAGGTGTAAGTACCCGGTCGTTCACTTAGAAAAATGGTGTAATAACATGACTTTTGGGTGTCAGCAAAAGAAATTGATCTAAAATATTAAAGAAGCTGAAACTGTGAGTTTTGGTTAATGCCATGGAAAAAAAAGAACTTAACCAAATTTGATGCAAATATTTGGACATTGGTTCTGTAAAAACCCACACATCAATCAATTATTAGATAAATGAATTATTTGTCGTAAACAAAAAGGATAAAATGATATTATATTAGAAATAAAGCTACATTAGTAGCCCAAGGCTTCAATTAAAGAAGAAGGTATTGACTATGACGCGAAACTTTTACCCCCGTAGCTCGATTGAAGTTTACGAATGCTATAGATTTTGCTTCTAAAAACATTTTAAATTATTTTAAAATGGGATGTCAAAAGTGCATTTAACATGGTCTCATTTCTGAGAAATTTATGTTGAACAACCACCTGGTTTTGAAAATTACGAATTTCCAAATTCAATTTAAATGACAAAGCAAAAACTTGTAGTGGCTTGAAACAAGCCCCAAGAGCATGGTATGAAAGATAAGTGGATTTCTTTTGGAAAAAGGCTTTAAAGAGGAAAAATGACACTAATTTATTTACCAACTTAAAAAATTAATGATTTACTCATTGTGCCAAATATATATGTTACTAATATCATTTTTGGATCAACAAATGAGACCAGTGTAGTGGACCATTTTTAAAAATTATGCAAAAAGAATTGAAATGAGCATGATGGCGTGAACTGAATTCTTCTTGAACTCTTCAAATTAAACAAACTAAGAAATAAGAATCTTTATCAACCAATCTAAATATATAAAAGATTTTTCAACGAAAAATTTGGATAGAAAATTCAAAATTTATACAACCCAAGACTTCAACAACTAAAACTTGATAAAGATTTGACAAATGAAAAAAAGCAAATGTTGAATTAAGTAAGTAATATAGAGGATGATTGGGAATTTACTATATTTAACGGTCAGTAGGCCCAGATATCATAATTTGTGTTTTGCTATTGCTACGATTTCAATCATGTCAAAAAAATCACATTTAATTGCTTGTTAAAAGAATTTGCTATATTAATTGGCACAATAGATCTAGATTTTATGGTATCCTAAAAATTCAATTCATTGTGTGAATTTAGAAAGGTATTCAGATGCAAGATTTTGCGGGTTGCAAAATTGAATCGTAAAGTACAAGTGGTTAGTGGCATTTTTAGGACATCATTGTTTCTTGGTTTAGTAAGAACCCCAAAAATTCGGTTCTCTCTCCACTGCTGAAGCAGAATAATTGCCCGTAGGCCAGTTATTGTGCTCAAGATTTTTAGATGAAACAACAACTGAAGATTTAATAAAATGTGATCATATACCCATTAGAGTGATCATAACTAGTGCCTAAATATTTTCTAAAAATCCTATTTTCACTCACGAACAAAATATATTGAAATTAGACACTATTTATGCGTGATATGTTCAAAAAGGAGATGTAGAAATAGAGTTTTAAATACTAATTTCCAATGGCTGACATCTTCACAAACCACTCAAAAGGATCGTTTTTGCACAAATTCGTTCGAGAATTTGGTAGTGTAAATCACAAGATATTGCATAATATTTCAGGTATTTATTTTTCCTCTTATCACAAAAACTTTTACTATTTTGAATAAAATACCTGATTAAGCTCGGGCAAGAAATCTTTAGACTTTTCTGATTTTGAGTAAGAGACTCTCATGTTGCTTCCTGAAGACGGTTTTTGTGTTCAATCTCCAGTTCTAATATTTTTTTCCCAAGTCATGAGCATATGAACTACAAGTTTTTTAGCTCTTTATCTCCTTCTGAAGACCGTCATTCCTTTGTTCAAAATCAAAACTTGAGTCCTTTGCCTCTTAAACCTCATTCCCTCGAACATGTAAACCGTCGAGCCATATTTGAAACAGAAGAAGCCACACTGAATACTGTGCCATGGAGTCCATTAATGGCTCCGACACGCAGGCTCAGTCCTATTCGCCATAACGTTTCATCTTGTGGAGTAATTATCCCTTTAGCTACTGATGCGCAACTGCATCATCCAGCATCACAGAGCCATTAGTCCATGAAAGGGAACCGTTTGAGATAAAGATTATGAGCCCAATTTCGGTTGTAGCACGTCGGCACAGCATTCAGGTCAATTTAGTTGAAAAGAAGAAGAAATCATTTTTAAAAACTAGGAAAGAAACTGGTATCAGTAAATGAAATTGTCTTCAAAGAACCGGAAGGAGAAAGAAGAAAAGAACTATTTTGGGATCTAGGAAGGAGATTTTTTTTGGACAAAATATGGCCGAAAAGTCGTCCTTTTGAGCACAGCCGCATCTACCACTGACAAATCTTTGAATGGCGATTTTTTTTATTTTTTATTTTTATTGGTCAAGATCACATGCGTCATCACATGCGTCACCACACAGCCTATTCCCGGTCCAATCTCATCTATAGATTCACTTGTCTTCTGTCTTACCAAGCACATATTTCTATTCTCAGCTCAATCCTTCATACTCTTGAAAGCTAATCTTTTCCTTCCTAGTTTCCCTCAGCCTATCATCACTTCTTAATGAAGAAATGATTAGCAATCGCAAACCCTAATTATACAGTCTAAATTCGAAAGTAGAAAGATTGCACATCACAAACGGATTCACACAAAACAACAGAAGCAAAACTATTCTTGTCATTTCATCTAGAAGCAAAGAAAGATTATTCGTGACCATGCTCTAAGATGAAGTTATCCTTCTCTTCTTGTTGCATCATGGATTCTTTCCCATGATAATAATCTGTGACAGAAGAGAGAAAGCACACTGATATGGGTGTCTTACTCATATCTTCCTGTTGCTTGCCTCCCCTTTCTTGATTCAATGTTCACTATTTACACGCTTTCAAGCAAGGTTATCCGTTAGATCTACTAATCATGAAGGGGAGCATCTTTGCAGGGGATTTTCTACATTATGTCTTTTTATTGATGTCAAAAGGGGGGAACATTAAGGATATACAAAAATTTTGTTATTCTTACAATGAGCTTAATAATACAGAATGCATCTTCTCAGTGAATTACATACTGCTTTATTTAATCAGTAATAGTTATTACGATAATGTGGTTTAAAATTTATATCAATTTTCATCATCAAAAGGGGGAGATTGTAGCCCTATGGCGTCATCCGATGATGTTTTGCATATTTGATGTAAACGAATTATATATATTATTGGCTCTAATGTATTTAATTCAGTATGATAGTTGTAGAAACATTCAGCACACATTCTCAAGGACCAAAAGAAGCGAAGATATTTTGGGATTACAAGCAAAGACGCCTTCAGCACAACTCAACACTGAAAAATCTTTATTATGATATTCTTTGTAAAACTCTTGTATGGTTGAACTCTTGAGGCTCTCTAAAATGACCTTAATATCCTTCATACATTCTGAAAAATACAAAAAGTGGTCATTAAAACAAGAGTTTTAAAAATGTGCGTAGCAGATATTCTTGTTTTTGAAAACATGTGATTGCAATTTTAAAAAATATGCTAGCAAAAAAACATTTTTGACTTTAAAAATTTGATTCCAAGTTTGAAAAAATATGCTAGCCATAATTTTTGACTTTGAAAATTTGATTCCAACTTTAAAAAACATGGTAGCAAACAATTTCTAACTTTGAAATGTGGTTGCAACTTTTGAAAAATTGAATAGCAACAATTTTTGACTTGAAAATTTGTTCAAGTTTGAAAAATTGATTAGCAATAATTTCTGAGTTTGAAAATGTGATTTCAATTTTGAAATTCGCTATCAAATTTCAAATTCCCTTCACGGTTATATCTTACTAAGCCTATAAATACCATTCCTTAGCTCTCATTTTATCAAGTAATCAAGTGAGAAACAAACAACATTAGAACTCAAAGCATTCTTCCTTTTTCATATATTTCAATTTTCATTTGAGCTTCAAGGTTTAATCATACAAGAGTTTAGGAGAGATACATATTAAT
>VIGQ01000066.1:87500-90000 GCA_009663005.1 Actinidia chinensis | reverse complement strand
TCCACAGACTGGCACGTGGACGAGCGCATTATGGCGGAGTGACATTTTGGCAGGAACAGTGGTTCAACAAAAACCGTCGGATTCTAAGCATCGTGCGATCTTAACCATTGAAGCAAACAAATCTCAGCCTTTGGTACTTCCTATAAATATGGGGTTCCACCACACAACGCATTCTTCCATTGCCAGAGATAAACAAAATGTTGTTTTTGCTCCGACGTGAACCTCGCCCTTGCTAACTCTCTATCTAGCCATCATCTAAGTCATTCTGTAAGTATTACCCAACTACCTTTATTAAATATGTGGTTTATGTCTTGTAACGGCGACGTAGGAAACTTAGAAAATTCTCCACCTTTATAGATTTTTGATCACTTAGGAGAAAAGTCATACATGACCGACAAGATAAATCAACTTCCTTCCTCCCCTTGGGAGTTCCCCCTAGTCTTGAGGGCAGTCCCTCAGCAATTACTCTACCTCCAATTGAGAGAAGGAAATTAATACCATGACTCAAGACAAGCTGGATCGTCTTAGAGAGTCATGCTCCATTCCGTCAGGCGTTCAAATCAGGTTACCCAAGGTGGACAAGACCATAGCGTCTACTCACCTCGAGCGAGGTGGCCTTTTATGAGCCCGCCTTTCATCACACGTTTGGTCTCCTCTCTCATACGTCCCACTATTAGGAGAATCTTGTATTTTTACAACACTTGCCCCACCCAACTCCTCTCCAATGCATGGCGAAGTGTTGTATGCACAGTGATGCTATGGCGAGCTCACAAATTCACCCTTTCCCTCAACGAGTTCAAGAGTCTATTTAGTCTGAATAAAAACTCAAAGTCAGACTTTGGATGGCTCTATTTTAAGGCTCGCCAAAGAAGAACCTGTTAGCGGGTACCCCAGCAATGTCAAGGGATGGAAGAAGAAATTCTTTTTTATCTCGGGAGATGACTAGGAGTTCTCCTCGAAGATATCCGGGGAAGCCAGAGGTCCAAGGGTCCCGAGGTCGTGGGGCACCCTAGGTCAGTCTTCGTTCGCTAATTTGTCTTTTTTATCAAGTGTAGCACCTCTCTTGAGACCAACAAGTGTTCTTCCATTTTCAGGTAAGCGCTACAACAAGTCGCCTGTCTTATCCAAGATCGAGCAGGATAGGCTCGATGGGATCTTGAACTCACTAATGGAGGAGATCTTTTTACAATCAAAGAAGTTCTCGAATCTAAGTCCTTCCTTAGGAGCTTCGGACTCGCCCCCAAATCAATGGCGTCTAGTGATAGGGACAATGCCAAGGATAAATCGACAAGCGGTGCAACTCCAATCACGGGCAACGAGGGTGAGTCCCATCATTCCCAAGATGATCCTCGTCGTGGTGATAATTCCTGAGATGACTCGGTTGAATACTTAGAAACCATTCAAAGGAGGGAGAGGAAAGCTTTATATCGCCTTCCTGATCAGATATTGTTCAATCCTTAGGTTTTCCTTAGTTAGGAACCAGGAAGCTTAAGTTCAAGCTCGAAGGCCTGATCAGAACCATGGTTGCCCCCCGAGCTCAGATCGAATGGTACTACCTTCGCTCTTTTCAAAATATTTTTTCTCGTTCATTGACTGAAGTTGGTTTTTTTTTACATCTATGTCAAAGAGGATCATCCTGAAGAAGCTCGCTTGGCTAGCTGAAAGGTCCAGGAGTGCAAACCTGGTGGCTAGATCAACCCTGATGGCGAAGGGGTAGCTATTGGCGAGAAACGCCCCCGTGTCGAGATGCCTGGCAAGAAGGGCAACCAAGCATTTGATGCCAAGAAGAAGGGTTCCATGCCACCGCCAGAGGACAAAAAGAAAAGGTCGTCTTCCAAGTCTAAGGCGACATCAAGAAGTTCCCTCAAGAAGTTCCTCCACCACGGCGAGCAAAAAAGCAGTACCTGCTTTAGCCCCCAGGGAAGGAACCTCGGCCAACCTGGTGCTATCTTGGGGCTCAAAAGCCTCCATGTTGGAGAATCCCGCCATGGTGGAGGAACTTCTTGAGGGAGTGATCCCACCTGCTGATAAGGAAGAGGTGGAGAAACTGAATCTAGACTGGGCAATCTCAAAATTCTTTCATATCGTCGGTCAGGTAGCCATTTGATTTTGTGCTAAGTTCACACTTCTATAAATTTCATTAATTTGATGATTTTATCTTTTTTAGGCAGTTGTACTCTGGTTTTCCCTCACTGGTCATGGCAAGGAGATAAGGGATGAGGCAATGACTCAACAAGCCTGGGTTGCCTCGGTTGAGAGAGAGATAATTAGTGCTTAAAAGCTGTCCACATAGCTGGAAACAATTGGCCGAGATTGGAGTCCAAGAGTAGCAGGTTGTTGATAAGCTGAAGAAGACCAAGGAAAGCTGAGATGCCATCATGGAGAGGTCGAAAGAGTGGCCAAGCGATGAAAAAAGAAAAGAAGATCTGTCAAAAAGTTCAATCATTGAGGAGTCCAAGTATTTTTTGGGGTGGGGGTTTTTCTTGGATACTTCTAGGAG
>VIGQ01000066.1:2500-10000 GCA_009663005.1 Actinidia chinensis | reverse complement strand
TTTCCGGTCTCTTTGAACATCCATTTTGAAATTTTGACGTGGCTGGAATCCTCATTTGAAATCGTTTGAAAAATCTATGCAATATACAATATTCATTTCTATTCATGAATCTTGATCAACTTTCAGGTCTGCATCCGTTGAGTGGATGGAAGGGTGTTGTATGGGATGGATTATTATTTTTTGTAACCCAAAACATGGATCTGCCATTAAAACAGAATTCATGATTGACTTACAGTGGATAAATCAATTAGTTATCATTTTGGATAGGCGGAGTGACGCCTTGTTTCACGAAATCCTGCAATTAACTCCTTTGACCGTTATCTAAGAAAACATTTGAATTGTTTTCTATTTTTCTAGAAATGGTGGGCAGGGGTTGATTTGAAATTTGTTGAGCATTTTTTTTTTAACATATTGTGAGTACTTGTTCAATTAATGCAATTTTGAACATAGTTTGATATGAGTATAAATGTAGGAGTGTTACATAATCCTGTGAATCTATTGCAAGATTAGTTAATTGAAAACAAAGGAAGAATAAAGCATGTAACTTATATCATCTGTATATTATTGGATAACTTGGGTCCATTGAGAATTGTGCATGTTTGTGCTTGATACCATTTAAATAAAAATTCTGACACTGATTGCGATAGTCCTGACATTTTTAATCATGTTTTGAAATTAGTAAATTTTATGTATGTCAATGCATGGATAGATTAAATTTTTATATTTTATTTTTTGAATAATATTTTTATACGGATGAAAATATATCTCAAAATGTGAGATAGCTTGATCTACACTGTTAGATCAATAATTACTATCATATGACGCAATTTTAAATTGGTAGTTGAAAGTAGTTAATTGATAGTTTACAAATTTAAACCAAAATGTGTGACCATTGGGTGGTTTAAATTAAGAATGTGACTTTTGGTTTTTTATATGCAACGTTTGTACTAATCACAATTAATTTTTTAATAAAATGGACAGTTGGTATGTGGCCATGGTTAATTGATGCCAGCGGAATACATCAAAATTTCACAATGTTAGAACTCAGCCACGAACCCGATAAGTGACTGTTTGTGAATGATATAATGGGTTTGATGTATTGTTGTGGGAAAAATCAAACTTATAATTTATTGTTATTGGTAATAGGGTTTATCATCAAGAAATATATGGACAAATTATGGTTCCGCACTATTTGAAAATTATGTTGTTCGTACCAACCTGTAATTTGTTTTCTTTTGTATACCGCATTTGATTCTATGCTACAACGGATATCCTAGACAATAATATACAGTTTATCACTAAGCATAGAAAATCATAGTTGAGAATGAAAGTTATCACTTTTGATGGTGGCGGTAGTTCTTGTTTTCAACTACAAATGTGATTTTGGGTTATTAAATCCAAGGAATTGTGATGGTTGGTTTAATACAAAAGCCAAAGGGTGTGAAAAACACAAGAGTTGTGAGGGTCCTGTTTATACACTGGCTCTTGTTTACACAGAAAGTGAACCACGTTTTTTTTTTAATAATGGCAACAATTGGTTTGTGAGTCGCTGAGAACAAGGTTGAAAGAAGTGCATGTGGCCAAAACTTGTAAATTGGGGAGAGGCCCAAACACGATTTGGCTTACATGAAGGTTTTTGAAAAACGATTCTATTTGTCATGTGCTTGCAATTATAAATCCAAATAGTATTGAGAGAAAGAAATTGGAAATTAGCATGTGGAAAAATCTAGTTTCTAATATCTTGAATATTTATTGTCATTATAAATACAAGTAATTTTCATGAATTTGGATTTCAATGTGGCAAAGAAATATCCATTTATAAGTCATTTATCGATTTTAATCATGTCTCAAGTAATTGCATGAGATTTTATTGAAAGCATGATTTGATTATGTTATTAGATAAAATATGTGACTGATATTTATAGTCAAATAAAATTGACATTATATATGAATTAAATTTGTCAAAATTGAATTTTTGATAAAAGTGATAATTGTCACATGTGTAAAAGCGAATTATATAACCCTTCTTTTCTTTCTATGAAAGGTCGACAGAACCTTTGGATTTAATCCACACGATGTGGTATTTAAAATTAGTACCAACAAGAGGCGGTAAAAGTTATTTTTACCTTTTATGATGATTGTACTAGATTTTTGTATCTTTACTTACTGAAAGTAAAGAGAGACTATTGAAAAATTAAATTTTCAAAAGCGAACTAAAATCAATTAAGTAAAAGATTAAAGTTCTTTAAAATATAGAGGTGGTGAATTGAGTCACCATTAAAGATTTTTACAGAAAATGGTATTATCACCAACCACTGCATACCTCTCCTCAATCAATGGAATTGCCGAAAGAAAAATTAGAACTTTAAAGAATGAGAATTTTTTATTGATAAATTCTGATTTTCCCACGAACTTGTGGTGGAGCTCGGTCTTTAACCGCCACATATTAATAGATTACCCCATAAACAATTGGATAGACTCCCTATGAGTTATGGAAAGGAATAGAGCCTTCCTTCAAATACTTTCAAATTGTGGGGGTTCCTTGCTAATGTTAATTGTACCTGCTCTAAGAAAAATTGGATTGGTCCTAAATGGTGGACAATTTGTGGTAATTTATTGGTATATGCACACAATAGTAGTGCATATAGATTTTTAGTACAAATCTGAAATTATGATATACATGAGAAAACTATCATAGAGTCAAGAAATGATATTTTTTGAGAATGTATTCCCTTTACAAAGAAGTACTAGAAATGAATTCATCAAAAAGATCTCATGGGAGATAGATGAATCAAACACATCACCGGTAAAGAGGAAATAATAAGACAAAGTAAAGAGCCAAAATTACTAGTCCTTTGGTCCAGATTCATAACTTATCTTATGGAAAGTGAGCCGCAAGCTTTAAAGAAGCGATGTCCTTTGTCCAGAGGTGCCTCAATGGAAAAAACGGTAAACAGTACATAGATCAATTCTCCAAAATTAAACATTTGGGAATTGGTGGATCTTCTTCCTGGAATAAACCACTGGATTAAGTGGGATTTTCACACGGAATTAAATCTAATGAGTCTATAGATAAATACAAGGCTGAGACTTGTATTGCAAGGCTATAGACAAAAGGAGGGACTCGTTATTTCGATACTTACTCTCCTGTTTACAAGAATTACATCCATTAGACTGTTAATGCATTTGCTCTGCTATAAACAAATTGAAACTTCATCAATGGATGTAAAGACGCCGTCCTAAATGGAAATTGGAAGAAGAAATTTATATGGAGCAACCCAGGGTTTTCACAGCTCCTGAAAATGAACAATGTGTGTAACTGGTAAAATCCCCTGGGGGTATGGATTAAAACAAGCACCTAAATAAATGGCCCGAAAAATTTGACAATGTCCTGATTTCAAATGATTTCAAATCAATGAATGTGACAAATGCATGTATGTCAAAAATACTGAAAAGGATATGCCATTATTGTTTTGTATGTGGTGATATGTTTAATTAATTTGAAGTAATAATTACATGATCCATCTACTAAAATCTTTTAATGTCAAAATTGACATGAAAGATCTTGGTGTTGTAGATGTAATTCTGGGAATTAAAATCGAAAGAACCCCTGCAGGGATATTCTTGTCACAATCACCTTCATGTGAATAAAATTTTAGAGGATTTGACAAGGATATGTGAAAAAAGGGGGGGAAGGAAAAGCAACATCTCCGTAGATGTACTTTACATCTAACAAAGAATACTAGAGAAACGTATCTTAATTGTTATACTCAAGGATATAGACATTCTAATGTACTTAATGAATGTCAATACCTGATATTGCTTATGCGGTTAATAAATTGAGTAGATTACTAGTAATCCTAAGATAATCAATCGAAAGACAATAATTCGAGTTTTAAGTATCTTAGATATACACAAAACTATGGATTATTTATTCTGGATATCCTGCCAGTACTTGATGGATATTGTATGCAAATTGGATCTCAGACTCTAAAGACTCTAATCCACAAGTGGTTATGTCTTCACTAAGTGGAGTCTGCATTATCCTGAAAATCCTCTAACAAAATGCATTGCCATATCTACTCATGGAATGTAGTTTTATTGCTCTATACAAAGCCGGAGAAGAGGCTGAATGGATTAGACATTTTTAGGGATATTCCAATGGTCAAACCTGTGTCTGCTGTGTGTATATACACTGTGAATGTTCCATCAGCAATTGCAAGGGCACAAGTAATTTGTATACTGGTAAGTCGAATAGACATATTCGTCGTAGAGAAAAAAAAAAAAAAAAAAAAAAAAACCAACACAATCCATTAAACAACTTCTCTCTAATGGTGTTCTTTCTAGAGATTATGTAACTCTAGGATAACATTGCGAATCCCTTACAAAAGGTTATTCTAGAGGCAAGTTTATCAATCTTCGAGGGGAATTGGATTAAGCTCTAGTCAAGAGTGCCATATTTGAACCCAACCTAGTTGGACTGGAGATCCCAGATCTAGGTTTCAAAGGGAACAACTTAAACAATGGGTTTACTCAGTGGTATAAGCATATTGTTCGAAAAGAGTAAAACCTTCTTTTGACCTACCTGTTCCTAGAGTAACACAGTGCTGTCTGTATGAGCAATTAGGCTAAGTATAACTTTTAATGACACTTGTATCTTAAAATATTTAAGTGGGGTATGGCAGAGTACTCTTAACAGATGTCACCTATGTGAGTGGGGATTGGGGCCGTTCCTATGAGAATTTTGGCTGAATTGTCTAGAGCCTCTGAAATCCAGGTGTTGTTCAGGGCCAAAATGAAACACCATGAGAAACAAAAGTGTTCAGAGGGTATCGTGTGCAGATTGTTTGTACTTTGGTTTTACACTCAAGCTGGCAGTTCAAGGGCGGCCAGTTCCACTGTTTGGCGAGTAATCCGTAGTATGTCACTAAGGAAGGTTTCAAGGCCGAAAGCTACCTCTCCTGTGCGATAATTCGTCTATTTCTCTCTCTCTATGGATGTGCCCATTTCATTGCATCTGTAACCCAATCAATCTATTCATGTGGGGGATTGTTAGAATTTGGGTGGTCAATTTGAATGGAAATTGTTTCTCAATTATCAAAATGAAATTACTTTCTTTCGCTGAATTTTTCTTTCCTTATGCAATGGTCACAATATTTAAGAATATGCCAAATGGTGCTTCTGTATGATGATCTTATTTGCCTCTTCTAGAGGTGTGACATCAAAAGGTACCTGCTCTTCTAAGAGTTGGCAATAACTTCTATTTAAACTCATGATCATTCATTATTTTTAAGATGATTAAAAAATAGAGATTGAATGTTGTGCAAACATCATTCTGCCTTGTTATACATTTTTTAGAGAGAAGAAAACACTTGAAATGTCCGCCGTGATCTTCTGCATTGGAGTACTACTATCCGAAGATCGAAGCTGCTGTATCCATGGGAGTCGTACGGCATATTCCTTGAGACCAAGTGCGGGTCTTCAACGACTTAAGGACACTGAAATTAATTCAGGCCTCAGCCTATCAAATTCTTTTTCCGTATTAATTCTGTAAGTTGCATTATTTACGTTATGTTCTTTCTTCTTCTTTTTATGTGTTTTTAAAGAATTCTACAATTCTTTATTTGAAACTTTCTGTTTATATGAAGGAAAAACCACATCGTTTTCCACAAAATCTTCATCTATAAAATTACTCCATACTTCTCCCAAAAGAGGGGATGCCATCGCAAATCTAGATATTGCTATCTACTTTCTCTGCTGTGTTTTGGTCTAGTAGATCTATCTCGTACGATCGCATTGCTAGCCGATGTGTGTGTGACTGACTTTCACCCCTCATTAATGTTTTTTCTCGCCTGTCAGGTACCGAGGTCGCCGCCTTGATCAATTCTGCTGTTGTTGTTCGTCCTAGTTTTTTTACCTCAACAAATATTATTTTTTATCTAATTTGAAAGAATGTACAAAAGCAAAAAAAATACTTGATAAAAGAGAATAATAAGTTATCTTAGTAGGTGTAAAATTGAGAGTAAAATCGAGAAAAGAGAGGTGGAAATGAAGTTTTATAGTTTAAGTTTTAATTGAATTATTTTAATTGCTTTGGTTTTCGCTTTTTTTTTTTAATGATTTTTTTTTTGCATGATCAAAATTTTATACTTTTTGAATTTCTTTTGATGAAAAGAGTCTAAAATTGATAATTTTTTTTATCTAATCTGAAAAAAGTGTATTAAAAGCTAAAACCATCACTTTTAAGATAAACTTTTTTTTTATGGTTTTTTTGTCTTTAGTTTTTTTAAAAAAAAATTTGATGAATTCTTTTACATTTTAGACTCCAGCTCTTAAAAAATAATAAAAAATTATACATAAAATTTTAATTATCCATAAAAAAGTTTTAATAACAAAAAACCCTTAAAATTACAGTATCTAAAAAAATTCAAAAAAATCTCACCCCCAATACGCTAAGAGATACGGAAGATACTGTCCATGTAGGGTTTTTTTCTATTTAGGCGGATGAAGTACAATAAAATAAAAATAGACAAGTATAGTTGGTTAAAATAAGAAAGCAAATGAAAGAGACTGCGGGAGATGCTCTAATTTCTAGTTTATTTTTTTATTTTTACTAATTAGAAAAAAAATCAATAGTATTCGGAGTTTGTCTCCGCTCCTTTCAAAAAAAATTTATTTAAATTATTTTAAAAATATGCACATAATTAATCGAATTTTCAAAATAAATACTAAAAAACGCCGCATCGGCTCAACTGATCACTGAGAGGCTTGAAAGTTGAAACTATCTTCGTCTTCTCTCTCTTGCCACATACATATGCATTCCATTTGCTAACCCCGTCAAACCCCCTCTCGCGCTCTAAATGGCTCAACCTCTCTCGTCATCGCTTCCAAACCCCCTTCCATCCTCATCTCCACACACCACCCTTATGCCCCCTCCTCTTCGTACCCTCCTCTTCCTCTTGGGACTCTCACCCTCCACCACCCTCACCGCCCATCCCCACTCCAAATGCCCTCCTCTTCCGCCACCTTTTCCTCTCCTCCGCGACCAACTACACGCTCTCCTCCTACCCTCCGCTCCTCACCGCCACCCCCACCTCGCCGGCACGCACCGGCCCCCCTTCCTCCCCCACCCGCCCATACCTCCGCCTACGTCCATCCCACTTCCAAACCCTAGGCCTCGACACACACACAATTCCTACAAGGCCTCCTCTCTTTATCTGCGCGTCCGCCCTGTCGGCACACTTTAGGCAACGGCACCGCCTCGGACTTTTATTGGCGAATCCGGCGCCAGTGGAAAAAACGTCGTGCGCCGACCACGCGTACTCGCCGGCGGGGCGACGTACTGGAGGGCGGTGTTCGTGAACTATGGGAAGGACGAGGCCCTACCGCCAGCTGGCGGCTCGGGTAATAAGAGTCGCCGGCTGCGTGCGGTGCGAGCGGGGGGCTGCACTGTCGAGAAACTCGGTGGTAGAGGGGGCCGCGGAGAAGGGGGCGGCGCTG
>VIGQ01000067.1:640000-642500 GCA_009663005.1 Actinidia chinensis | reverse complement strand
TAGAAGGGAGGGGATTTTACCTGGGCATAGGTCATCAAAGTTCTATACCCCCGAGGTGAAGATACCCTTATAGGAGACCAGGTAGCGGCCAAACAATGTGATCTGCTTGTGATCTCTACTAAGGCAGCATGGAAAAGAAGTGCATCTAGTGAAGGAAAGATCAGGAGTCTGGAGGATATTAGAAGATCCACAGGCTGGCTAAGGTCATGGACGGACTTGAACACTATGAGTTGGATGAGCCAAGCTCAGACCGTTTCTTTCTCACGGGAGCAAACCAAAGGACAAGAAAAATTGAGTTCATCTAATCCTTAAAGTTAATATCGAGGTTTTCACATGGACAATTTAAAAGATACCCGAGATAGATCCCAACAAAGGGGAAGGAGATCTTGGTAGCAGGAGAACGTGGAATGTAGTAATCGAGGGAATGGAGAATCAAAAGAGGACAGTGCAGGAACCGAGTTTTTTACCCGGAGCTAGCATCAAATACAATTTGTGGTAAAAAGAAAGACAGGCAAATGGGAGAGTGCTGCGTGGACTACATAGCCTCAACTGAAGCTTACCTAAAATTACTTCCTTTACCAAAGATGATCAACTAGTGGACTCCACCTCGGTCATGCACGGATATGAGTTTTCTTGGATGCATACCGAGATAACCACCAGATAGCCATGCATAAGGCCCGATCAAGAGAAGAAAAACTGCATTTTCTCACCAGCCATGAGGAGTATTTTTCTATAAGGTGAGCCTTTTTGGTTGTGGAAGAATGCTGGTGCCACAATCAGAGGATGGGTATGAAAATGTTTAAGCAATCCTGGGTAAAAACATGGAGTTACATCGACAATTGGTTGGTGAAGAGCAAAGAGGAGTGCAGACCACATAAGAGATCTGACCAACGTGTTCATGATAACTACAAAAACACCAAAAGTAAGGCTGAACGCGGCCCAAAGTGTGCCTTCGGGGTGAGCTCGGAAAATTTTTCGGGATATTTGGGGACTAGACGAGGGATCAAGGAGAATCCAGAACAAATAGCCAGCAAATCAGCGACCTCATCAGTCCAAGAACGACACAAGGAGGTTCACCAAACAAACTAGGATGCAGCGACATTCTGATCAAGAGAAAAACTTGCATTCATCACCCTTTGAGGGAGTATTTTGATACAAGGTGATGCCCTTGGTGTGAAGAATGCTAGTGCCACATATCAAAGGATGGTTACGCAAATGTTTGAGCCGATCTTGGTATTAACCCAATGGACAGCAAAAGTTTTAGCCAAAACTACAAAGTTTTCGGGGAATGAGGAGTGCGACAACAGTTTAAAAAGTACTTAACTAAACCACCGTTTCTTTTTACTCTAGATAAGGGAAATCTGCTCTATATTTACTCGCTGTCTCTAAACATGTGGTTAGCTGATATTGTTAATAGAGGTAAATGGAGAATAGCGGCCGATCTTACTTTTTAGGAAAGACATTTACGAATGCCAACAATAGGTACTTGCGTTGGAGAAGCTCATTCTGGCCTTTGGTTTAACTTTGCAAAAACTCCATGCATTACTTTTAGCCACCATATAGCAGTTTAAAAATTTTACCACTGAGTTTCGCTACTAAAAAATATTTTGTCAAAAGCAAAGGTTCGGTCAACTTTCAAAATGAAGCTATCAAGTTTGGACCGTCAATCAATAAAGAACAGATCCTGGCCAATTTCGTAGTATGAATCTCACACCAATCTTTGAGTCTAGAACAAGGATGTCTTGGGTCTGCACACAGAGGGGAAAAAAAAAACTCAAAAGCAAGGTTCCGAAACCCAATCAACACCTGGGGACCCAGAGCCTATTCAAGAGAAGCCGTTCCTAGGTTGCAGAAAGAAGAAACACTATCATTGGTGAGATGACTGAGGGTCCATAGGTTATTTGAACCACCTCAGATCAACCCTACCGCGCTAGCCTAGAAAATGTTCGTGATAGGAGCAAAAGCAGGAGCTAGAGTAGTTTTAAAAAGCCCAAAAGGGGCAATTTTTAAATAGTGCCTCAGACTAAATTTCTCGATAACAAACAATGAAGCCAAGTACGAAGCTTTATTGCTGGACTTTGGTCTGCCAACAAGCTAAAGGTTCCTAAGCTCCATATTTTTATTGACTCAAAATTGATAGTTAACCAAGTCACCGGGAAATTTGAAGCTCAGGGAGCCAAGAGGTAAGTATTGACAGTAGCAAAGAGTCTCCTCACCGAATTCAAATAGTGGAAGATCAGATAGGGAGGAGAGACTTGAACTCACATGCATCGCACTGGCAAGCTTAACATTAGTCTTTGAGGGCTAAACGGGTCGGACCATCACAATAGAATAATTTTGGCCCCGAGTCTGAGACACCATAGAAATCCATCATAGTCAATATCGAGCTTGGATCCAAGATGGTGACCCGATGCATTTATACACACACGATAAGCTGCTAGAAGACAAAAGGGAGGCACATAAAATCAAAACAAAAGCAGCACAGTTTTAGATCTCACCC